>JBBPDB010000032.1:13959067-13971353 GCA_037974465.1 Brachypetersius altus | reverse complement strand
TGACACTAACGAGCGTGTGTCCTGCAGAGTTAGTATGTGCACTCGGCGCTGGACGCCGCCACCGTCCGAGTGACAGATCTAAAAGCGTGGGCCGAACTCCATGACATTGGCTGACTAGCAGTGACTGACAAGGTAATTAATCAGGGCAGTTTGGGCCAAGGCCTTTACCCCCTATTCCAACGTAAAAACATACACTTTTGAAGAGCAACGCTGTTAAACGAATCTTTAAATTTTGTGCAACTAGAGAGCTGTACTGTACAAACAGTAAACAGAAATGGAAACGGGAAAAGTGGTCTCTTATTTTTTTCCATGTCTATATAGAAAATCAAATGGGCAAAAGGCACTTTGACCTTCAAAAACTAGATCCAATGTCAACCCCTCCTTAAGAGGGACCCCAGAATGTATCTCCTCAAGACATTAGCATTGGCAGGGTCACACAAACTGTGAAAAGACATGTTTCAGTCGGTCCATACACGATACAAGACCTTGAAAGGTTAAATCTATTGTTGCCATACATTCCAGTGGGACATTTTTCACACCAAACACCGGCTCTGAAAAGAGCTAAAGATTTCTGTGCTGCTTATTTCCAGCTTTTTGTCCGGCTGTACCAGATGTCCAGCAGGCAGGAGGCTGTGTGACCTTCTTTTGGAGGTGTGAGTGGAAAGCCCACACACGCCTCCATCATCTGTCATCCATTGACAGATTTTTTTACCAATACTCAAGGGTCTGAAGCCTGGAAAAAAGGCAACATAAACATGAGGTTGCTGAGAAAAAGCCTTTCAGTGGGTTGTTCAGTTTTTTCATTCTTTCTCAAGGTTTACAGAAGGTTTACTGCAATGATGGCCTCAGCTGGTATGCAGCTTTATAGAACAGATCTGAGAGCGTACATCAAAAAAAAAAAAAACACTAAGACCATGAGGAAAAACTACTGAGAGAAAGCAAGACGAAAAAGTAGAAACTCCCTAGATCACAAATACTAAAAACTGAAAGGAACCAAGACCTTAAAAGAGAACCTCTCAAGACCACAAGGTAGAACTGCTATAAGGAACCAAGATGCTAAAGGAAAAACTCCATAAGACCCTGAGATAAAAACACTCAGAGGAACAAAGACCAAAAAGGAGAAACTTCCCACTTGGTCATGATGTAAAACTTCTGTGAGGGACCAAGACTGAAGGGAAAAAAACTGACCACGAAGACAAACTACTGATAAGAACCATGACTCTAAAAGAGAACGCTCCATAGACCATAATGTAGAATCACTGAGGAACCAAGGGTGTCAAGGAGAAAATCCTCCAGACCATCAAGAAGACCTGAAAACCACAGAGAGATACCAAGATTCTAAAGACCTTTATACCTGATACCTGATACACCAGTAGTTATTTAAAATATCACACCTAAAATGTTAAAGAGAATGAATAAAAAGTGATTCTGTGTTGCTATAACAGGTAACTGAGGTGTCACAATGCAACACTACAACAATCGACTGCAGTTTTCTTCTAAACTGTGTTCTCCTGGAGTAAAAAGAATCAACAGGATGGACATTGTTTTGTCTTCTACCAGAGCTCCTTGTATTGTTTGACCTCTACAGTTGCACACACTGACTGACCTACATTCTTCATATCCCAGACAAGGTCTCAAGACTTTCTTAAAGATATTTTAAGGAAGTCCCACAGGTGGCATTGAGGGGTTACAAAACACAGAACCCCCCTTCATTCATGATACCCTGCTTCATCTTAACAAAGTGACCCAGTTTCATTTATCCACAGAAGAAATCACCTTACCTAGTGAACTAAAACATTTATTGAAGTAGTTTAATATCTCCTATTCTAGCATACAGGAGTGGTATTGAGGTCATTTATAGACTACTATATCTTATTTTACCATTTGGGACAATGTATTGAGGTTGTTTATTGAGTCAGTGTCTCCTGTTCTAGTATAGAGGAGCATTTATTTAGGTCATTTATGGACTAATATCTCCTATTCTGGCATGTTGGAATATTTATTGAGGTTGTTTATGGACTAATATTGCCTATTCTAGTGTATATGAGCCCCTATTGAGCTTATATATGGACTAATATCTCCTATTCTATCATATAGGAGTGTTTATTGAGATTGTTTATAGATCAATATCTTGTATTCTAGCCTGTAGGATCATTTACGGAGATTGTTTACGAACTAAGTCTCTTATTCTAATAGCTCTTATTAGATTAATATCTCCTATTTAAGTGTACAAGATCATGTTTATTAACTAATATTTCTTATTCTACTGTATAGGAGCTTTCATTGAGGTTAATTATGGACTAATATTTCCTATTGTACTACAGTACAGTGTGGTATAGTGGCCTGGTGATTATTTGATATGGTTGATAAAAAATATGGCATAAAAATGTCATAAAAAAGTTATGCAAAATTAAATAGGCTTAATGTAGGTCTGAAGGGGATTATGGATACACTCTGCTCGCTCCTCTAATGAAACTAGATTCTGAATTTTTAAAATGTTTTTTAAAGCTGTAGCTCATTTCTCCCAAGTGCTTTGCCCTCGCTGCCCTCTGGTCATGCCTTTTATGGCCTTATCTGGATGGCTCTGCAGGATCAGGCTATACAGATGTGTCCTACTCTGCCCTTGCTTGCTCACAGCAGATTGGATCTGAGCATAATATACCCATTCACTTTTTTCTGAATCTTATACAAGTAAACGGACAGCCACTGTCTCCTACAGGCGAACAGAGCATACACTGTCATGCCAAAAATGCTCCCAATGGCACCCTCCCATGAACTTATGCATGATTAAGGCCCTGTCTGGGAATTTCAAGAATTTTAAGCCATTTTGGTCTCCCTGGTGTCTTGCAGGAATACAAATGGGCATGTTCTTCTCAGCCACTAATACAATTAAAGTTGTATGAACCATGGCAAATTTGAATAGCTCATAGTACATTGGCTACAGAAACCACAACAAAGAAGCAGCAGCAACAGAAGCTTCCACGCAACTGCAACCAAATGTGGTGGAACAATGATTAATCTCCATAAACAGATCAGCTGACAAAGAACACTGGCCATAGACAATGTAGGTCTCTTGTTTTATTTGACAAAAAAACAAACTCTATAATGCCTTGTGACAAAGATATATCAATATGGGCATTCTGACAGATTGTAATACACTGCAGGAAGTGTAGGGGGCGATATATGTTTTGGTGTTTCATTGGCATTATTAGCCCAGGATACAAAGCTCAAGAAAGCCACTGAAGGACGCAGTGGTTTAATTAATTTGTGTGGTTTAATTAAAGTGATCTTGACATTTGTTAACTGACCTTGATTAATTTAAACTTGACATGTAGAAACATAGTATTAGCCCTGTTCTGGAGTCTCATAGTTTCCTAGTCAATTAAGGAAATAAATCATTTAAGAAATATAAATTAGCCAAAGCCTTGCTCTGCAATCTCACACTCTGGTTGCTACAATTCCCTTCCTCATGGTCGTCACAGCCCCTGTCAAATACATCTGCATACATACAGACAGGCAGGGACACTTGTGCGCTTTCATTTCCCTCATTTTCTGCTGCTCACGGCCAAATGAAAATGACATCCAGTCACAAAAAGTGGAGAGGCTCATGACAGCGGCATCAGCAACCTCACGCTGTTCTGAGAAGAGTGGAAGAATTCGAAAACACGTTTCTCTGTATCACCCAACACAACTTCCCTTTTGGTTGCATCGGCTGTGGAAGGCGGTGGTGGAAGACAGTGGTATCAGACAGTGGGAGAACAGAGTGGTGGTAGAATGGTGGAGAATGGTAGAAGGTGGTATAGGAGAGCAATGGTGAAATGTGGTGGTGGTGATGGTGGAGGGCAGTGTTGGAAGGTGGTTGTAATAGTGGTGGTGGAATTCGTTAGCACTGTGAGAAATGTAAAGGGCAGATTTATTGAAAAAGATGTTGATTACCCACAGTGTTTCGGCACTTTGGGCTGGTGAGGTTAGACAAGAGACATTTTAAGCAAATTACAGCCTGTTAAAGAAACTTTAATGTCCCAAGTGTCTAAGGATTTTCCCTACATCTTCTTTTTCATGTTCTAAAATGTTTTAGCCCCTAACCTGTCCTGCAGTTTTTCAGCTTATTTCCTCCTTTCCATTCGTACTCTGGACGTTTTGCTCTGATCAGTAATAGTTTGATTTTTGACTGAATGTCTTAGAATGATATCCTAGCAACTAGGTTTGCTTTTGATGCACCCTGGCTATTATTATTATTGTAGTATTTTATTATTATATTATGAAGAGGAACTTGCGATTCAAATCATGTACATGTGCACAATTTTTCAAGTTTGTCAGTACTTGTGTGTAGACATGTCCTAGCTGTTGTGTCTGCATAAGCGCATCCATGCGGAAGCGGAGGAGCTCCGTGTTTGGTGCAGCATTCAAGAACTGGTGTTATTTTTAGAAAAAACATTGTTTTATTTTTACAAAGGGCATTGTGTTATATTTAGAAAAAAGTGTTACTTTTAGAAAGGGCATCATGTTATTAGAAATGGCATTGTGTTATTTTTAGAAAAGACATTGTGTTAGTTTTAGAAAAGGAACTGTGTTGTCTAAAACATTTGTGTAGAGATGCTAAAGTAAAAGCTAACCCTAAGCACCATGGCTCTAGTGACTCTACACACAGTGGCTCTAGTGGACAAAGTGGAACATTGACCCACATGGCGTATAAAACACCTTGCCGAATCGTGAGCATGAACACATGCTGAACAAGAGGTTGGGTTGCAGGATAATATTTGTATTAATATTATTACTACTATTATTATTATTACTCAAAACTTTGAAAAGACTGATCACGCATATCATTATAAAACTTAAATATGTCCAGGCTGCCCTTAAAATCTCAAAAAAAAACAAAGACTGAAGTGCCACTGAAGGTTACAAATAAATGTGTGCGAAAATCGTCGGCAGGCTGCTCAGCTCGACGCCGTCAGATCTGTTTGAGACAGAAAATCATTTACCCTCACCGCTGATGGAGCAAAAGGTCACACGGTGAAATTCAAAATTTGTCTGCTGCTTCTCTTGACGTACGTCTCCTTCCTGCATTAAACAGTTTGCCAATGATGGGTGCATGTGGTAAGTACGTGTATGTGTGTGTGTGTGTGTGTGTGCCACCATTCAGATAGATGGGACTCATAAAAGAGAAGGCAAAACCAATTTGACTTCGTGTCTGTCATGCAGAAAAACTGCTGACTCTCTGGATTTCCAAGGTGAGGAGCAGCAGATCCGGGTTCCCCTGCCCAGAATTCAGTGCCTCTGAAGCAGAATTTGCTCTTTACAACTTAAGTTTCCCCGCAAAAATGAAAAAAATGGAAAACATCATTAAAAATTTACCACCAATTTCAACAGGGTCCCAGAGATCTCCACGGAACCGGTTCTTCGTCATTTCCCCCTTCAAGATGATGTGACGTTACCTGAGTCTCCTTAGTTGCCACTCAAATGGGCCGCAATAAAAATTTCAACCTGCTTTCATTTCATCACAAGACATGCAGATATTTGCCAAAGGCAACATAGTTTAGATGGTCGAGCAAGCATGGCTTTGAACTGCCTCTTCTCTCTCTCTATCTCTGTCTCTCTCTCTCTCTCTGTAATGATGTTTTTACAGCCAAGCTTTGCAGTGCAAGTCTGCTTTTGCTCTGTGTGGGAAAAAAAATCACAAGAGCATTTATGAACGTACACTAAAAATAGTCATTTTTGTTCACATTTTGAAGAGTTTATGCCAATTCTGTAAGACTTCAGCTTCATTAACATATCAATCAGACGTATTTGGACAGTGAAGATGACAGCAACGCAAAGATGGTGACTAGAGAGCCACTGCCTAAGGTCATTAGAATCAGAATCAGAATCAGAGAACTTTATTTATCCCGGAGGAAATTGTTTAGAGCTGGAGCTATATCAAAAGTAAACATTTGCTCACAGAAATGTGATGATTTTGTCTGTTTTTAGATGATGTATAAGCAAATCCAGCCACTAAAGAGCAAAATCAGCTTTTGGCTAAATGCAATTAAACAATGTAATCTGTAACAGTGGCTCCTATTAACTGGTTGTTGATTATGCAGAGTCAAATTGTAGACACTCCTTTAACTTTAAATGCACTCGTTACTGTTTCATCCAATTGGCTGTAATTGTACACCAACTCTGCTGGTCAAAAGTTTTTGCACACACTGAAATTTCTAATGTAAAATTGACTAACATACACTCAGTTTGTTTTGATAACAAAGAAATTTACAGTGTGTTCACCATTTGAATTCCTTTATTAGCCGGACATTTTATTCTCAACTGACCTATAAAATGCCATCAAAAATAATTACAGGTATAATGTGGATCACCAGACCAGTGTTAGATTTGAACAACAACTAGTTAATAGGAGTCAGACCTGCACTGTTACAGATTCTCTCATGTTAGATAGGAAACTGACTGACAGAATAACCTTAGTTATGAAATAAATGGATAAGTGGTAAAAAAAAAAAAAACCTGGGCTATGATTTGGCAGGTGGCCCCCAAGAAGTGACCACTGATCCATGTTGTCTAAAACAGCAGTGAAAATGTAAAGAAAAGAAAAAAGTTCTTGGACTTGGACCTAACGCGACCCAAGAGACGTCCCACTTTCCAGCCTCCGAGTCCTATGGTTTGTGCACTGGAAATAACAGCAGGGCCAGTTTTGTGAACTGTGAGTGCGTAATGTGGTGAAAAAAGCACAAGCATGAGCGTTCAATCTATAAATACTTCATTAGAGCACCACGCTACCCCGGGGACAGGCTCGGGCCTAAATAACACAATTAACTCACCCCTGACGTCACCCTTCAAACCAATTCAAAATGTCACGAATTGCCTTTTTATAACTGCCGCACACCCAGTGGCTCCATGTGCAGATGGCAGAATCTACCAAAGGGACTCAGTTCCTGATGCTACTGTAAACCCGACATTCCCCTGGGTGGCACGACTTGATGAGTTTCTGTTCATTAGGGGGTGTGAGAAAGATAATAAACATGCACTGTTGCATTTCTCTATATATGTATGTATATATAAACATACACACACAACCAGCGCCCCCAACCTCCACATCCAATGCATTCGATTAATGCTGCCGGATGATTTGAACACTGACCTTATCCAGACTGACAAATGGGCAATTTCCTCACACCCTCCTGCACCCAGCACGCCCAGGCCCTTATTTTCAGCCTATTTTCCAAATGCCACATTTGTTTCTGTTTACTCTGAGGACTGTGGGCCGTCAGCTGTGACGCATTGTTCAGATGGTCTTCAGCCCGGAGTGTGGGGTACCCGGGCATATATGTATTCGCACACACCGCGGGGTTCTAGCAGTCACGGGTCGGGAACGTTCCGGCCTGTTCACCACGCAGGGTTAACTAGCACCGGTGCTAGAGAAAGAACATCCATCTAACGTCTGAGCGGCACCACAGGCATAAGAACACCTCTCAGCCCCAAAAGAGTGACTTGAAGGCAAGAAGGATCGGACATTGTAAACACAATATCCATCTTTTCTTTGGGGGGTGGGGCATGAGGTTTGGCTCTGAGCTAGCTGAGATTTTTTTTCTATTATAGGTGGGTCTAAAAGCATGATTTGTGGCACCCAACCCACTGGTGCATACATTAAAACCATCAAAACTAAAAAAGAAACTCAAATAGTGTGAAGGCCTGCAGAGACTGTTCACATTGTGAATTTTGGACTTTTTATGTTTATGTGAAAATTAACTCCCACATTTGACACAGAGCACTCTGGAAACTGAATGTAAACATTCCACTGCACTCTATCAGTGTTGTGTTTTATCAGGTGGGAGCAGAGCACAGTTTAAACACTTTAAACAGCCTGTCATTGTATTAGACATTATCTCTGCTATGCCACAGATCCTTCACAGGAATTGCTCTGTCTCTCTTCACTACAATCGCTTTCATTTTCAGTTTTGAAAAAAAAGAACTCGTCGCAGTGGTCAGTGTTAGAATTACAGGTCAAGCATTTCAGTTTCTTTACAAGCTCTGCTTGTCCAAGTCAGGTTGATGATGGAGAGATATGTACAGAAGCACATATACACACTCATACACATACACACACACACACACACACACACACACACACACACACACACACACATACACATACACACACATTCGGATTACAAGGTAAGGCACAGATGTTGAATTAATTTACTATTGAATTAATAGGTAGGTTAAAAACATTGGAACTGGGTGGAAAATATGGGCTTTTATTTTTCAGAATGGTAAAGAAGAAAAAAGAAGAAAACCAATCTATTCATTGTGAAGTGTTCAGTTTAAGATAGCTGGCATTTGTGTTAATAAAAAAACATTTGAGAGTGACAGGTGAGGCTTCACAGGAGACTTTGTAGGGAGCTTTTTAACAATACTGTTGAAAGTCTTCACTCTTCCACTCCTGCAGTCCTCTCCGTGACTTCTACTTATCCTCCTTGTCTTAGTCCTTCTCGTTTACAGACTCAGCAGGAACATCTCTGAGAGCTTAGCATTAAAGAGTTCCTCCAAACTGTAGACTAAACTTCAGTAACCCTCCAGTGTGTTTTGGCCTTGTTTTATCTTGTCGAACAGCTCCTCTGCAAAGTAAGTGCCGATTTACTGGGCTTATCAACGTCTTTCATGCCTTTCTCCGCTTACCGCTATCTGATGCACTTGGTGACCCATCCTGCTGACCCTGCTGTAGCCATTTCGCTAGGCTAATAACAGCCAAAGGGACAGCTTAAATCTTGCCTAGAGCACAGCATATGTACCTTTTAGCTCCTCCTGGCTTTGTGCAGCATGGATTTGCCGTCATTGACGCACAGCCGGCTGTAACGACCCAGGCTCACCCTCTACGCCACATAAATCTCAATACGATTGCAGCCATTCGCAGCCCTGTTTCCACTGAATCATACTGACACACTCAATGAAAAATGAATTTACCTGGATTTTCCTGCTTTTACCTGTCCATCTGAGCTGCTCCAGTGACTCTGCAGATCCTCTCCACTGTCCGTCATGGACTGCAGGATGTATTTTTGATATTTTTGGTATTTTGAAGGGTGCCTTTTCCCTGCCTCTTTAGCTTGCATTGATCTAAGGAAATCAGCAGCTGTTTCATGTTCCATCATTCATTTGTCTCCTTAGCAGTTACTCAAGATTGCTATCAAGATGAGAAACTGTGTTTATCCCTTATCATTTGAAGGTATCTTTGAGCTCCTGTAAATCTTCAAACAACAGCACCACCAAATTCTCATGAGAAAAATTTGTACTAGCGAAGATGCAGCTGATTTAACTCTAGCCCAAGGTATAGCTTCAAATGTACTGTGGCATGTTGACATCATATTTGTTTGTGGGGGGTCTGTTTGTATTCATCGTACGAGGGGTATTTCTTTATTATAAATCTTACCATTTCGATCACTTTTGATATTTCAGATCATGTACAACAGAAACTGAAAAAATTGCACTTTCACAAACTGAAAATTCATTGCCACAAATTCCTTCTAAATCAAGCTCTGCAAATGTTTTTTGCCTCATTGATATGACACCAAGGTATCATGGATCAGTGTAGGTACAATAAAAACAAAGCTGGAAACACATGGTTTCTACCAGCAGCTGGAGAAGAGTAAGCTGAGAGTGCAATCGTGCCTGTGGTGCTGGTTGTCATTTGCGTGCTGGGCTTGTCGGCCAACACCACGGCCACAGGGGTCCTGATCAGCGACACACAAAGCTTGATCTCCGATCTCCTACTCAACCTCACGCTGGCCATCAGGCTGCTCCTGACCTTTGCCATGCCATTTAAGGCTACTGTCAACTGGACGCAGGACTACTAAATGTATTTGTCCACAGATATTGGGAGAAGAGTGGTGGGCAACAGAAAGTCCTTAGTGTCCCCAGTGTATCCAAAATCCTCAGCGTGAATGAAACCTATGGAAATGCCCTCATTCTTTCTCCCTTTGAGCTCAGCTTTTATATCCAGCAGTGTCCAGCTCTGCCTTAATACAGTCTGCTGTTCAGCTCTAAAATCTGAGACATATTAGACGCCACCGTAAAAAACGCTCCATATGTACCCAAATATAAACTGAGAGTCAGTTACGATCAGATTACATGCAAATATTAAATCTGAGAGTATTTAATTTAATGCTTAATGTTTAATAGCAATGTTCAGATAATTATGGCAATGTTCAATTTGACTGCAAATTGAAGCAGTTATTTAATCAATTTCTATTAGCTAACTTCTATTAGTGCCCTAATGGCAGTAGGAGTATTATACTGGTGCCAAGCTAACAAAGTGTTATTGTAGCTTTACATTTGAAGCTTATAACTACTTGTAACAGAAGTTGGTGTCACAGAGCTTTTCAGCAACGATTTGAAATGACATATTTTGTTCTTATTCTACTTAAAGTGCAGCTACTGTGAAATACAATGTGACTGTTCTGTTAACTTGCTATAGCAGGTTTTGGTAATGGTGCATATTTACACATTTAAGCACCACCACTGGCTGCTAGACTCGTCAGTTCGCTGCTGTAGCTGGGAAGGGGCTCTGAAATGTAATGCTGCAGTGTGTGCTAACATTTTGTATTAGTTTAGCCTTCCCATCCAAATGGCATGATCATAAAAGCCTTTTTTTTGCGAAAGAAAAAGCATCTTTTCTTCTCATGTTCAGAACATACAGAGTTATACCACGCAAGTCAATACAACCGTTATTCCGTTCACAGCTATGGAATTGATCATATAACAGTGAATAGCACTGTAATAATCAATGTGATGAGAGTCTGACATCACTTGTTGAGAGTAATCTGCCCAGAAATTAATGTTTTAAATAAAAACATAGGTAATAGTCAAGTAATGTTTATTATTATTGTGCTGGTTGAGAACCAGTGGACTCCTTCAGCCTATGATTGCCAGGCTGAAATGTACAGATTCTGTCCTGCAGATATTCAAGCTGCTTGCACAGTCGGACAGTGCATATATGCACTCACTCCTCACACATATACACAGACACATACACGCGGTGTTACAAGGCCTATTTTGCTTCCTATAGAGCTGTGAGACACCATGAGAAACTACTATGCGAAACTACTATGGCGGTGGTGGTGGCGTAGTGGGTAGGATACTTGTCTCTAGACTGAGAGGTCCAGGTTTTAAATCCTACCTTCAGCACCACCACTGGGTTCCTGAGCAAGGCCCTTAACCCCAAGTTGCTCCAGGGAGACTGTCCCCTGCAGTTAGGAAATGGAAGTCACTTTGCCATAAATGCTAAATGCCATAAATGTAAATGTAAATATATATGATTAGAGCCTCTCTACACATCTCAGGTAGCAGAATCATGAAGCCACTTACTCGGAACGAGACAGGCCAGCATCTGCCTATCAAGAAAGCTTAATTGATTTTAAGATGCCATATTGTTTATTATGGGAATTGCGCAGTACGCTTGACAGCCAAGGCAGCAGCAGATAGTGGAGGTGTTTCAGCGCTGTCATGGCTCGCTCCCCTCCGTCTCTAAATGTGTGGTCTCCAGGGGCTCCGCCCGGGATGTTTATGATGCTCCCTCTATGGCTCATGGCTGAGGTTCTGTTTTCGCTTGTTTACTCATTCTGTTAATGACTTTTCAATTAGCGCCGTCGCCTAATCGCCTTGATTACTGTTGGATTAGCATGGGCGAAGATGTACGCCCATACGCTGCCGTGATGAGCCTCGACTGAATGTGCGTATTGTCTGCAGGAGAACAATCGGAGCGTCCCTGTGGAGCTGACCAAGCTGCGTGGAAGAGATGGAGCCTGAGCTCAGCTGTAGACTGTTTTCTCCTTAGCTTGACTGGACTGATCTGGTGCCCACTGGCAACAGTGTGTGTGTATTGATTGGCGCTGAGCTGGCAGTAGTGGCATCTATACATCTATTTATCTCTCTCACCTCTCTTTCACCTTCTACCTTTCACTTATCTATCTGTCTTGCTGTGTCCTTCTTATATTCCTAATTTTCCCTCTTGCCTTCTCTTTCTCTCCCACAATCTCTCTCTTCTACTGTGTCTCTCTTTCTCTCTCCTCTCTCCTGTATCTCTTGTTTTTCTTTTTCCCTCTGTTGCTCTCTTTTTCCCCTCTTTCCATCTCTTGCTCTCTCTTTTTCCCCGCTTTCCCTTTCTTGCCTTCTCTTTCCCTCCTTTCCCTCTCTTGCTCTCTTTCCCTCCTTTCCCTCTCTTGCTCTCTTTTTCCCTCTTTCCCTCTCTTGCTCTCTCTTTTCCCCCTCTTTCCCTTTCTTGCCTTCTCTTTCTCTTCTT
>JBBPDB010000032.1:13940860-13951291 GCA_037974465.1 Brachypetersius altus | reverse complement strand
CAGTATGTATTTTTATGTTGTATAGTATTTTGTCACACTCAGACTTGCATTTCTTTTTCCTCTGTCTTTATTTTTCTAATAGAACATAGAGCATATTGGCCAAACAAACAGAAATGTTAACACTGAATGGACACAACTCCGAATACTGTGTTGGTGAACCGACACACATGAAAACAAAGACAGCCTATTTATACTGTGAGCCAAAACACAAAACACATGCTCATACTTATTCCTTCATTCCTGGCCAGCCGAGAGCTTTTAATGTTTTCACCGACCAGTTATGAGACCACGCCCTCAGTTAACATAAAACACTTAACCAACTTAACCACCAACGTAACCAACAGCAGCCTCCAGCAGCTGATGATTGGGGATGTCACATCTTTATTTTATTGGTTTTGCTGCTTCTGTTTTTGTTTTGTCCACTTTGCTGCAGTAACAATGCAAATTTCCCACCCGTCGGACAAATAAAGACTTATCAAATCTTATTACTTAAATTAATATACTGTACAAAATGAAAAGTCGTGTGGTTTTGAGATGTGTATTTATTTTTGTTCATAGAACCAATGAAAGTTTGTTTAAACGTTAAGTGTTTGGTTAAATGTTTCCCAACTTTTTTCCCTTTTTGGAAATGTTTTCGTGCTCTGCCACCATGTATGTAATGAATATGTGTAAACTCCATTTGAGGTTCCTTACACTTACAAATAAATGTTTCTCTAAAGAATCGTGGGTTGAAATATTATTTGCGGAAACCAAATGCAGCTCTTCTAACCAGCCCTGGTCTTGGTGACAAAATCTAAAATGGGTTCTTGTTTGAACTGCTATTTTAATTTGCTTCATTTTAATCAAAGAATTCATTTAATTAAACCAAGCAAAGAGACTCAAGAGAAGAGTCCCACTTCATCACGTTTAGTGAAGAGTATCCTCAGTACTCAGTACCCTCTCCTGCATTTTTGTCAGTTTCTGAAGCAGCCTCTGTGGTTGTAATATCAACTATATAACAAGAATACTAAAACAGAGCAATAATACAAATATCTGGAAATAGAATAATGTAAAATAGCAGTAATAACATTAATATTACTATGTAATAACAGAGTTATTACATGATGTAATGTGCATATTACTATACTGTCAGTTATCTGCGAGGATGATGGAGCGAAAGTAGTCCATTTAAGTGAATTTAGCCTCCTGCTGACTTGAGGCTACTGAATAATCCAGTTCATCTAATTATTCTGCACAGCTGGACATCTTGATACCTCCCTTTCAATCTCTCTCGCGTGATTAGGCCTAAACGCATGCTGACTCGCCCTTTGCCGTGTAGAGATTGGCGCCTTGTTGTGATGGATGACGACGAACCAATTAATGCCGTCATTATGCCAATTAAGGAGTGTGAACGCATTGGTGCAGGCAGAAGTCCAGGAGGCTTATGGGAAGCATGAGTGTGTTCATTAGTGAAATTGTGTGTGTGTGTGTGTGTGTGTGTGTGTGTCTGTGTGTGTGGGTATGGTAGTTAGGGGGGTGGTTTTGGGGGCGAGTTAACACCCGAAGGAATTGCCTGATCAATGGGGACATGCAAAAGCTGAAACAAACTGGGGGAGGAGCAAAGGGTTAACTGGTGACTAGCAGCAAGGAGCAAAAGAAAACGGTAGTTTAATGAGAAATGAGCTGCTGTTAAATAAGAAATGGCATTTCAGGAGCAGCCGCTGGCACGTGGTTGTTCCACCAGGCTACATTAGCACGGCTTGTTAGCGTGGGTCACATTGGAACCTGCTCGGGGTATGCAGGCTGCGTTAGGGGCTAGCTGGTGTCTCCGTGAGCCGTTGCTCCTGTGGGGAGCCAGATTGCATTAGGCTGACCTCAGTCTCGCCTCGGTGGTGAGGTAGGTCAGCCTCAGAGAGGCAACTCTGCTCTTTAACTTGGCCTCCACCCTCACACTCACTCTTATCTGGGTAATTCGAGCCATTCTCCCTCACTTTTCTTTTACACTTTCTTCAGCTTTCTGCTGCTGATTTCAGCTTCTGTTGTTCATTCATTTATACTAATAATGGGCAAGGATTAAAGTTTTAATCACTTTAAACCTAATAATGGGCAAGGATTAAAGTTTTAATCACTTTAAAAACCATCATAGCAGTTGTAAAGACCAATTCAATATAAAAGTCTATGTACCTGAATGCAGTGTCATTAAAGTCTCTGTTGATGTAATGGTCAGGTGTCCCATTACTTTTGTCTTTGCAGTGCTCTAGGTCTCATGGATAAGCCGTCTTCATTACTTTTGTCTATTTAATATGCATAAGTAAAAACCAGAAAAAACAGTTGAGACCTAAGAGCTGAGTTCTGCACTCACATACAAACACAAAAATGCAACAAACTGTCAAAATCAGAAGAGTTTATGGAATAAATAGATGGTAAAATTGGTAAAACCTGTGGTGTGTAAAATTATAGACTTAATCATACTATTCTTTGTTCGTCCCTGTATGGTTTTATGTCTGGCGTTCTACAGCATTCATCCATCTCTAGTTCCATCCATCTTTCTGATCATTCATTATTTGCTGTTGTATTTTTTTCTTGCTTCATTTTCAGCTTCATATAATCATTCATTCATTCATTCATGCTTCACTGACTTCATATTCATCCATCCATCCATTCATCCATCTATTTGTTCTAAGTTGTTATTTTTCCTCACAGCATATTTTTGTATCTGGCTTTCCACAGTGATCCATTGACTAATTGATTAACTGACTAGTTAAATTCATTCATTACCTTCATTAACCTTGTAAGCAAAACAACAGCAAGCTGCATTTTTAACATGTATTCTAACAATACATTATTTTCATTTCTTCATCATCACCTGTCTGCACTGCGGCCCTGTGAATAAACCCCCTCGCCCCCCGCCTTGTCTCTCCCTCTCTGACTGTTTCAGCGCTGCTCGTGTCGAGGTAATGAAATGAGGCAGTTCACGCAGACACATGTACCGTGTCTTCTCTCATTATCTTAGAGAGCGGCGTGTTCCTGCGGCCCCTGTGGCATTGTGCAACACACTCCGAAGGCTTTTGAAAAAGGACCAAACAAAGACAAAACACCAGGACTGAAACCCAGCGCAGGAATACGAGCGCTGTGGGGAGGCTTTACAAGATGAGGCTGGGGAGAAATGAGGTGGGGCGTAATTAGCTCATCGTGGAGAGGATTTAACTTGAGCCACACTGTTACAATAATTACATGAATTCTTCTCCTTTAGCACTGCTTGGCGGATGCAATATATCAGCACTTTCTGAAGCACAAAATCTCGAATTGCCCAGTTCAGCGGAATGGCATGATGCGGCCTGCAGGGATGCACCCGGCATGTTTGACTTTTGTTGGGCTTGCTCTAGAGCAGAACAAGTGTTCAGAAGATCAGAATGAGAGCTTGTAAAGGGTGGGGGTTAACCCCTGGACAGTCAAGGGAGTACATTAGTGCCTTCGCTCCAGGCTAATTGTGTGAGTGTTTCACTGTGAGGCCAAATTTCTTCTGTGATGTGCATCGACCAGCCTGTACTGAAGGAGTCCATTTAAGAGCTTCTCATGCTGCAGCATTTGCAAGCATTTTATTTTTTCCCACTTTGCAAAGCTGTAAAAAATGGACCTTTTTAACCTGTATGCACAAAAAATAAGAGAAATACCGTCCCATTTTGATCTGAAAACATTTGACAGCATATTAATACGTTCATTCATTACTGAGTCAAATAATGCTTTCGGGTATTTATCTCCCAATTAAAATATAGTGCTATACTGCTAAATCTATATCATTAAAATAATTTGTTGTTTGTTTTATAAAGAATTGGGAGGGTATCCACATTATGAATCATGGCATAGGTGGATTCTGGCCAACTGAAGTCATTACATTACTGGGCCCCTCATGTAGATACTGACAGTTTTATAGTCATGACTTATATCTTAAAGATCCAATATCATAATGTACCACAACCCCAGACCATATTTACGGCTGTCCTATTCAAAATGCAGCTTATTGATGGTAACGAAAAAAAAAATAAGAGATCGCTGCAGTTTATTTTTGAATCAGCATCTCTGTGGACCATTCCTTGCTAGTGTCGGTTAAATTCCTTCACAAGCGCCTTATTCTGCTTTATGAGATACTGATTAGGTACCTGAATCAAATATTTACTGACATTTAATCTTGCCTACATCTGAAAAGTACTAAAAACAACCCTTTAAAACTTTTACACATACAATAGTGTAAATTTCATCTGACAATATCTGACAGTGTTTTGCACTTCACTTTGAATTACATTGTCAACTAATTAACCAATGAAGTGAATGTGGGCTAAATATAATGAAATGTTACACTTATCTCCATGAGGTGGTAAGCACAACAAAAACGGCAAAATAAAGAAGAAATAAAAACCACTTCGCAAATTTTGGAATAAAATGCACTCTAAAATGACCAAAAACGATCAGATCATGGATTACGATACTTTAGTACTTATTTGTCTTTTTGTTGTTGTTTGCTTTTAAATGAGGTTTTAAGAACTGAAGTGTCCCTCCCAGCCCTATTTGATGAAATTACTAACCAAAGATCTGAGATCAGACCTTTTGTGGGCAAAAGACAACTTGATCATTAATGCAGGACTGATGCAGGACTGAAGAAAAACCCTGCAGGCTGATGCCAGTATTTTCCATCGTACACTTGAGAAGAAACAGGGTAAGAAATTAGGCCGTATTTTCTGTTTATTAAGATGGAAAAAATAGGAAACTACAGAGTGAAACATAAATGTTGAGGGATCCCAGACACTTTGACGACATGTTGATGATTGTGGCTGTTTGTGTACTCAACACAATAATGTATCTGAGGTCGGTGTCAGGTTCTCCCCATCTATAAACTGACAGTTTGGCAGGCCATGCCCCCCCCCACCCCGAATCATGGCTGCGGAGGCAGTGATGAGTTATGAGTGCCAGCAAATTGAGATTCATCAGGCATCCTGTCTTGCTCACTTGAATCTATATTCAATTTCAGAGCATCTGTTATGGCGGAGGCAGTCCAGGACACGCTAGCATTGTGGGGTGAAATTGAGCTCTCATAAATAAAGTTATGGAAATCATTGGATTTAGCAAAAATACATCACTCCGAAGAATACTGAGCATCAGAGCCACCGCCAGTATCTCAAAAATGGCTTCTTGGGAGAAACAAGAAAGCACTTACTATGGACAAAAGACAACAAAACTGTCATTCGCATTTGAGAGTTTTGTCAGTCAGTTTTTTCTTTCTTCAATGTGTGGTAGATAGATTCTTTAGTGAATGATGATTCTTGATGCAGTGCCGTCTGAGGCATTGCAGATCATGGTTGTTCAGCTTAGGCTTGCCCCCTTATCCTTTACACACTAAACTTCTTCCAGATTCCTTGAATCTTTTAATTATGTTATTCACTGTTAAAGGTGAAATATCCAAATCTCTTCATATTTTTCTTTGAGGAACATTGTTTTTAAATATTTCAATAATTTTCTCATGGGTTTGTTGGCAAACTGGCCTAAAGAACTAGACCTTTCTTGGATGCTGCTTTTGTACCAAATCCTAATTACACTCATATGTTGACATCACCTGTTTCAAATCACATCATTATTTAACCAGTTTACCTCATTACTAGCCTTAAATTGCTCCTGTCCCAATCTTTTTTGGAATGTGTTGCCGGTATGAATGACAGGAAAGGATGTATATTTACAAACGAAATGAAGCTGACTATTAACTGACAAAATATTTATTTTGTCTGCAATTAAATACAAGTCAAAATTTAGAAACCACTAATTTCTTTTTTTATTTGCGTTTTCCATATTGTCCCAACTTTTTCTGATTTGGGTTTGTAATATTTGTAACTATTGCTATCATTTAATCATGGCAGCCCTCTTATAAATATATTCTTCAGATAAACACTGTATCACTCCTCATGCACACACAATTGCACAATCACACACACATTCAATCCTCCCCACTCTTGTCTCCACCTCTAACAGTCCTACATATAATCCTACATATAAAAAGAACAATTCAAAATTAAACTCCCCTCTACTGTAATCTGATTTGTTGCATTTTTGAATGTTTTTTTGTCCACTGTTGTTTGAATGAAGCCATTTTTTCTTCTGTCTCAACCACAAGATTTTATCTCTTTACATTATCATTTATTTCATAAACTGCAGATTAATTTTCATTCTTAAATGTATGTTTTTGTTTGTTTAGCAAACATTAAGTGAGTAATATGCAAGAAAATCTCAGTGTGTGCAAAAACACCTGACTTCTAGTGCATTTGTGACATATTATTTATTTTTATTATTTTTTCACCAGCATTGGCTTTGGGTCTATTGGTGAAAACAAAGCACTGTGGATCTGAATGCAGACTGATGGTAATTACAGACAAAGATGATTGGGTGAATTGGCCTGATTTCAGACGTGTACATCATATTAGTCAAAAGGAGGAAGAGGGGTGTGTTTCTATTTTACAAACCATCTGAAACATTTTATCCCATGAAATCGAGAACCCAAAGTGCTCTAAATAAAGTTACATGCAGAATAAATAATTCTGTGGAGTCTATTAATTACTAAACTATCCATTATTATCAAATAAAACTGCATTGTGTGATGCACAGTTGTCATTGTAACTGTACCTACTGCTAGGCGTTGCTAGGTGGTTTAATAATGTTTGTTGACATGTAAGAATTACATTCTGATGCCTCTAACTTTAATTTTTACCTTTCAGACATGGACACCTGGTTCCTGTCTCCAGAAAGGAGCATCTTATACCAAAACCACTCTGAAACAGTCGTTATACACCTTAAACACTTCGTTATGGGGGATTTTGATAATGAAGTGTTCCCCTTTAAAGGGGAGAGGGGTAGGGAAGAGAGTTGTGTATGGCTGCGGCAAACAGAGATGAAAATTGTTAAGAGAAAAGGTTGCCATATACCAAAATCTAATCACAATAATAAAATAGAAATCTTTGACAATCTTTGCTTTATAGATGTGCTAGCAAAGTATTGTGTGTCAGTGTGGGTTCACCAACACAAGGGTGGTGGACAGGCAACAGATACTCATGCATGGCAGCTACCAGCACCTGAAGACTGGTAAATTAAGCATGCCCATGTCCAAGCAACACCAATGCCGCAACCATAGAAGTCCTGCTCTGCAGCAAACACCAAATTAAAGTCTCCCTAATTAACATGGTGCTTCTAAACTTCAATACTGGCCGATGGGCTGTTCTTAACTCACACCATGCTGTTCAACACTGCTACTTACTCACTAACTGTATCCATCCATCAAAAAGTGGAGGGGGCAAAATAGACAATGACAAAAAAGTGTTGACAAAATGAGCCATGATATAAAGTGAAGGGGACGAAATGGACCACGGCAAAATGTGGTGAGGATGAAATGGACCATGACAAAATGTGGTGGGAACATGTCCCCAGCATTATAAATTTGCTACGTTCAACACTGTCGACACTCATGTTTATTTTAATGTATATGTTGAAAAAGCTTTTGTTTGTCAACAGTACAATCTGGAAACAATGTCAAATGTTTGTAAAATATAAATCGCTCTTGACACAGATTAATATTTTCTTTCTTCTAATTGTTGCATTGCCAAGTATTCATTGCCATGAGCAGATTTACATATAATATAATATAATATAATATAATATAATATAATATAATTTAATATAAATTAATATAATATATACACTGTGTGGACAAAAGTATTGGGCCACACCTCTCGAATACTACATTTTGGTGGCCGCTTCCTTCCATGGAAGGTTAATCTTAATACTTCACCAGACCAAGACATTGCCATGCATCCAACTTTGTGGACCCAGTTTTGGGAAGAACCTTTTCTGTTCCAGCATGACTGTGTCCCAGTGCACAAAGCGAGCACCATAAAGCCATGGCTGGAGGAGTTCAGTGTGGAAGAACTTGACTGGCCACACACAGCCCTTCCAGCTCAACCCTATCCAGCACCATGAACTGGAACGGAGATTGTGATCCAAACCTCATAAATGCTCGACAGAATGAATGGACACAAATTCCCACAGAAACTCCTAAATCTTGTGAAACGCTGTTATAGCTGCAAAGAGGGAGCAACTCCATATTAAAGTCAAGCGTTCCAATACTTTCGTCCAGCGCCTGGTGTGTGAGATCGCTCAGGATTTCAAGACTGCTTCCAGAGATCAGCCATCATAGCCCTGATCTGTTCAAGGACATGAACCTGTGCGACATACACGCCAAGAGAGTCACCATCATGCCTAAAGATATTCAGCTGGCCCACCGTATCCGCAGAAAGTGCAATTAAACTAACTGTGGAACGCCCTCACTGAACATCTGAGGATACCACAAGGATTATAAACTCTCTTAAAAATCTCTATAAAATGTATTCTTTATTTTTTATTTCTGGATAACTGGATAAATGTCATGCAGGTCAGCTGTAATCATTGTCTCCTGAGAGATGTCCACCCTGGATGTCCTTTCATGCTCCAAATGTGCTGAGACAGGCAGAAAAAATCCTGAAGAGCAAAACCACCAGCACAGACTCAGATCTGTGGTCTAAATGGTTAAAAACACGAGCTCATTAAAACATGACCTCTCCCACATAAACTTCATATGTTCACAAACTTCCGTCTCACAGAAAAGAAAAAGAAAACCCTTTATGAGTTTCATATTCATGAAAGAAAGAACGCCAGGCATGGAGCCCTGGTTGCTATGCAGGGTTACTGAACAGGAAAGCCTGAGCTTAATGATTAGTAGGCAGTCATGTGGAGGAACAGCGAAAGGTTATGACACATGATTGTAGCAACAGGACCTGCAAGCACGTGGCCCCTCAGGCTCGACAAAAGGCGGGAAAACATCTCCTAATACATTCAGATGAGATGTGAAAAGCATAATTTTGTTTTGAACTGGAGCTGACCTTGATCTTAAGAGGTCCAGCAGACTTGTCAAGGATCATATCCTTATCATGCAGAGGATTTGAAATTACAATTTCACAGGGGAGGTCATTGTGGAAGGCCATGTGTCGATCTACTTGATGCATATATCCACCACAGACTCGCATATGAACATCTTTCAGTGAGGGAGACGGCTTTGCCTGAACAGACACATTATCTTAACTAACATATTGGGTGTACATGTTCAAAAATGTAATATATATATATATACTATGGAAAGCTAAACAGGAAATATTTAATGAAACCTGATATATATGGAATGAAACCCAATATATATGGAATGAAACCAGATGTATTTGGAATGAAACCCGATATATATATGGAATGAAACCTGATATATATTGACTGAAACTCGATATATATGGAATGAAAGCTGATATATATGGAATGAAACCTGATATATATTGAATGAAACCTGATATATATGGAATGAAACCTGATATATATGGAATGAAACCTGATATATATTGAATGAAACCTGATATATATTGAATGAAAGCCGATATATATTGAATGAAGCCTGATATATATGGAATGAAACTCGATATATATTGAATGAAAGCCGATATATATTGAACGAAGCCTGATATATATGGAATGAAACTCGATATATATTGAATGAAGCCTGATATATATGGAATGAAACCTGATATATATGGAATGAAACCCGATATATATTGAATGAAACCAGATATATATTGAATGAAGCCTGATATATATGGAATGAAACTCGATATATATTGAATGAAGCCTGATATATATGGAATGAAACTCGATATATATGGAATGAAACCTGATATATATTGAATGAAACCAGATATATATTGAATGAAGCCTGATATATATGGAATGAAACTTGATATATATGGAATGAAACTCGATATATATGGAATGAAACCTGATATATATGGAATGAAAGCCGATATATATTGAATGAAACCTGATATATATGGAATGAAACTCGATATATATGGAATGAAAGCTGATATATATGGAATGAAAGCCGATATATATGGAATGAAAGCTGATGTATATCGGGCTTAATAATTTCGGAAAACATCCTCCCCCCACACACCACGTTGTGACTGTTATCACTATTGTGGCTAGGTATCATATGTATACATGGCTGGAACTAAAATCATTGGAACAGAACTGTCTGACAGATTTTTCCGTGTGTTGTCACTCTATAATAAAAGAGTGTCCAGGCTTGCAGTGTCCTGCAGCCTTAATTTGTGGAAGACAGAAACTAAAGACAGGAACATAAAATGGTGGTTGTGAATTCCAAACTGTGGCCCGGACAAACTGATGGCTCAAAGATACACTGACTGGTTGCCTTGATATTATTTTTTAAAGTGAATTAGTGGTAGCTTTGATAATATGATGCCGATTCAGCATCTGTTAGCAAACTAGCACTGCACACATCACAGGGCAGCTTTCTCAAAATCTGTGTTAACAACAAACCCT
>JBBPDB010000032.1:13927780-13940760 GCA_037974465.1 Brachypetersius altus | reverse complement strand
GACATGGGGACAGAAACATGATGGGGAACGGGAACATGAAAAGGAAGCAGGAACACTACACAAGAGGGAACAGGGAACTCCTAGCATGAACATAAAGCCAAATAAGGGCTAACTAAGAACAGGGGCGTCAAGGACATGAACCAAGGAAACAATAAACATAACTCAGGACAGAATCAGAACAAAGGTTCCTCAGCGTAACGCTGGAATCATAACAAACGGAAAGCATGAGCAAAAACATACAAAAACCAACACTAGGTTTGGCTTACGCCAGTCCAGACTGTGACAGCTAGAGGCCCCTGCTTGTTTGTTTTCTGTTTCTGTTTTCTGTTTTGCTTTGAGGTCTTTTATTTTGATATGCCTGTCGGTCCTTGTGCTTGTATCACGTGTCTTCTGTTTCACCTGTGTGTGTTTGCCCGCTGATTTTCCTCTGTATTTAAGTCTGTGTATGTCAAGTTATCCTGATGTGTCCATCACCTCATTTTCCTGTCCCTGATCCTGTTCCTGTTTTCCTGGTGTCCCCGTTCCTGTTTTCTACGGCCCCCGCGCCTGGTTTTTGTTCTCTGTTCTTTTTTGGTTTGTAAATAAAGAAACTACAGCATGGACGTCTGCCTGCCGACCTGTTTCATGCCCCGAGGTAGCTCTGGGTCTCGGCTTCGCGGCCTGACCCGTGACAGATGGACACATCACTACAAGAAAGCCGCTTATATGGAGGAAGAGGGTGAGTCGGGGGAAGAGTGGGAGTCCTTCGACCTCGTGGGCTTCCTGCTCAGCCTCCCGGTCGAGGGCTTCCTGGGACCTCCCGAAGGCCACCCCCCTTTCTCCAACAGCAAAGAGGCGGAGGAGGAGGAAACACGGAGCTCTCACGGCCTCCTCAACGCCCACTGGAGCTGTTCCCACACGTGGGCGACGCGGAACTGCCGCTGCAGCATGAGGTCGGCGCAGTACGACACGGAGACGCCTGGGGGGAGAATGGCCAGGCGCTCCCTCTCCACCTACAGCTCCAGGCACAACAACAACAGCTGGAGTGGCTCGTGCAGACCATCCGCGAACTCCAAGAACATCTCCAGGGCTCGACCGCTCCAGCTGGCCACCCTCACTTACCAGAGCCAAGCAGTAAGGCCCCTGTAGAGTGTCTCGGCCCGGTTAGCGGGCCTGTTAGCGTAGCTTCAACAGGCCTAACTTCTATTCTCCCCGGCCCGATTAGCGCGCCAGCTAATGTAGTTCCAGCAGGCTCAGCCTCTGTTTTCCCCGCCTCTGTAGCGTGTAGTGGCCCTGTTAGTGAGGCTACAGTTTGCAGCCCTGTTAGCGGGCCGGTCAGTGAGGCTACGGTTAGCGGCCCTGTTAGTGAGGCTATGGTTAGTGGCCCTGTTAGCGGGCCTGCCAGTGAGGCTGCTGGTAGGGAGGCCACGGTTAGCGGGCCTGTTATTGAGTTTAGTGCTAGAGGGCCCTGTCCAGTCTCCCGGAGGGGCCTGCCTGCCTGCCTGCCAACGAGGGGACCGAGGAGGGACCCGACCAGCCTCTCGGAGGGGGCTGCCTACCTGCCAACACAGGGCCTGAGGAGGGGCCCGACCAGCCTCCCGGAGGGGGCTGCCTGCCTGCCAGCTCAGGGCCGAGGAGGGGCCTGACCTGCCTCCCGGAGGGGATTGCCTGCTTGCTAGCGAGGAGCCAGAGGAGGGGCCCGACCAGCCTCCCGGAGGGGGCTGCCTGCCTGCTAGCACAAGGCCCGAGGAGGGGCCCGTCCAGCCTTTTATCATGTTTAAAATGATTTATACATTATTATACATTATACATTTTACATCTATCTGTCAATCCATATGTCTGTCTGTGGATGGATGGATGGACAGATGAACGAATGGATATCTACCCATCTATCTATCTACTTATATATCCATCCATCCATCCAAAACTCAAGGCTCCTTCCTCTCACTAAGGAGTTCTTAGAGTTCTTAGGCTCCTCCATCACTCATCAGTCAAAAGTGACCACATGTCATCCTGAGTCAATACCACCAGTAGGTACCACATGATCTCTGAAGTGTTGATAACCACTGTCCATTTGTCAGTATCAGTTTCCTTTAGGCAAGAAGCTTAACAAGGATGCACCAACCAGCTTTCCGGCCTCCGCAGTAACACTTTGTCCTCACAAACTCCACATCATATGCTGAACAGTATAAAATATGAAACTGACCATGTCCTAAAGACTCCAGCTGGGGTGATATTACTGTGTGTATGCAGTATTTCAGGTCAGCACTGATGGGGCCCATATCCCTTTTTTATTAACGGGGTGTGAACAATGAGCCATGCCCGCTGATAGCGCAAGACCCTCAGAACTGCCGGGATACATGGGAGCAGCGAAATGACAATCAATATCCACGCTTCATTTAGTTTATATCCATCCGCTCATCACTTTACCATGATAACTGTTATCCCCCTCGCTGAACCCTTCTCACAAACGATACCCAAGCCGAGTGTGTTTATTTAGTATGTTTAGCTTGGCAGACAGCCCTCACCGCTACCTTATATCGACTGAGCACCACACAAGAGGATGTCTGGGTAGGAGCTGAAAGCATTTAGTCCATGGAAGCCCCCTGCCCCGCCCCAGTTTTGAATGAAGATGCAAAGTTGCTTTCCTCAGCAGAGTCGATGGAGCTGACATAATACACAATATTTACTTTGAGTGCTGCTGAATGCAATTTAAAGGTAATATATTGCCTTGTTCAGTCACTGTGTAAAATCATGAGACAGGGTCCTGCGGGGCTGAGCGTTGCTGTGTTCGAAAAGCAAATCGCAATGCGTGTTCCTGTCTCTTCTGATGAACGCCCTGTTCAGTCTGAAGCCTCAAAGAACCGCCTTTGCGCTTTGACGTTTGCTTTGCTTTAAGGGTGTTTTTCTTCTGGAGGTAGATGATGTGAATTACCATAGAGCTTGGTACCAATTGGACTGAGAAATCTCATTCTCTGTGCCATTCCAGGGCTTTCGTCAGAGAATCAGATGTCAATCAAACGCCAAGACGCATTTAGGTACATCTGCTCAGGTGTACATGCCCAACCGAGTCCCAAAAACACACGAAGAGTCACTCTGCCTGTGTATCTACAGACCAATGTAGTTTGTATTGCTACAAGAGCTTTTAAAGAACAATTCCACCAATTTATTCTGCACAATTAATTGGTTGAGATGTAAAAAGAGTGGTCCAGGGTTTGGTGTGAAACAACCCATTCTTGAGAGAATGGTTCACAATGCTGTGGAATGGATCCACATTTCTGCAAATTAACCACTGCCTTTTGAGGAATAAAAAAAAAAAAAAAGCCAGAAATGCCCATTAAACCTCATTGCTACTCTTTGGTGTTTTCACCCCTGTACACTTGTATATTTTCTTTGATCATTTAGTTCATATAGCTTATCAAAAGTAGAAACTACAACTAACCTAGTGCAATGTAAACCTACTAATAACCATTTGATCAATCATAAATAAGCAATATCACTGCTGTGTAATTATTATATATATTGTTAATGCCCAGGTTTAGTGAATGTGTTTGAGTAGGAGTACTATTGTATTTTATCTGTCGAATTTTGCATGTTGCTATATGTTGCACTGTGGCCCTTGGAGAAATGTCTCATCACACTTTGTATGTGTGATCCTTGAACGCAACATTATTATAATGACAGCAATGGACCAAATATTGTGGTTAAAGAAAGTAAATGTGAATTTTGTGTCCAGGTGTCCAATGATTTGGAGCAGCAATTCGCTTTCACATTTAGACTTCCATGCATTCCAAGCTTTTCACTCCTTTCCAAGCTTTTCACTCCTTATCCAAATCACTTAACCTATCCACAGGGATAGGGCTGCCAGAGCCTATCCCAGTCCTCTTAGGGTGAAAGGCAGAAAAACATCCTGGACAAACCACCAGTCCATCACAGGGCCTTATTCTAACCAAACAATATAAATTGAATGTACGGCAAAACATTTACTCTGAGGTTAAACAAAGCAGAAATGAAATTCATTCCAAATATTAAAACAAATGTGAAAAGGTAGTTCTTTTCCTAAGGACCGAATACACAGAGAGCCCCCTGTTCCAGTTCGATTTTGCAGAGGCGAGAGAATGCGTTTTTTTTAACGACATGACCCATTTGTCGCACGGCCGTTTGGAGGATTGCTGCTGATTGGCTCTGCCGGGAACCCATCTGCATAATCAGGGCATGCGGTGGGCGTTTCTGGGAAATGCTGCAATGATCCTCGCCATCCACTCACACACTGCAATCAAGCAGGCGATTAGAGGTCCCGCTACAGACCAATCCTGCCGCTCTACACTCAGAGTAAGACACCTCAGTGTGTGGGCTGATGTGAGAGAGAGAGAGAAAGAGAGAGAGAGAGAGAGAGAGAGAGAGAGAGAGAGAGAGAGAGAGAGAGAGAGAGAGAGAGAGAGAGAGAGAGAGAAATAAAGAAAAAGAGGAGAGAGGGGAAGAAGTAGGAGCTAAAATTACACATAAGAGCATGGAAAATTTCATTAAAAAAAAAAAAAACATGAGCCATTTGAACACAACATGCTTTATTAAAGTCAAAATGAAACCAGACTCTTCGCCACCTTAGAAGAAAAGGAGATCAAACAGTCTCTCCACTGAAAACTGTTTAAAAGTCAACTAATGTATTTTCTGTAAAAGAAACTGTCTTGACTCCTTCGATGATCCTTACTAAAGGGCAGCCACTGATAGTTGGAGGTTGAATATATTGTGCAGCAGATGTTTATCTGTCTACAGTTGACTACAGTTCGGCCAAACAGATGGATAACTTTGTTACAACAATAAAGCAAATCGATTTGAAGTGACATTTGAGAAGAGTGGATGGAGGCAGAGAGAGGGCAAGAGAAAGCAGAGATAAAAAGATAAAGAACGAGAAAAGATAGAAAGAAGAACAAGCAAGGTTCAACCCGGTAGATGAAAATGTTAAAGCGGCAAGAAAACAGAATGTGAACTCCATTCATGATAGAAAAGGGAAGCGATTGTCTTTGCCCAAATTTGGTTGAATTTGCAGACCAACATTCCATTCCCAGGACAGCAGCGTGCCAGTGTTCAGAAAAGGCCTCTTTGCTTCCCCATGCACACACACACAGAGCAACACAAACACTGTTTTCAAATACACACTCTGAATATACTCAAAAAATCTAGAGCAGAATCAAAGCCTGTCTTAACGGTGGTAGTAAGAGCAGAAAGGCCACTGGAATCTGAAAGATTTCTTGCGTTCTGCTTTAGGCCTGCTGCTTTGATTCAGTGGGCGAAACCCGCAGTGCCTCTTCACTCCCGCCTGCTGCTCACTAAAGACAGTCTTGGCACTTCCTCTCAGTTCAACCCGTTATGAGCCCCAACCCTCTGATAAAGAACTGTACTGCATGCGTAACTAAACATTTAGGCCACCCTCCCACGAAGACAAGACGACACACATGCGCTCACAAAGATGCACAACCGCACACCCATACTGCACATAAATTATAAAATATGTGCAGGACCATCTCAAGGCATAATATATGCAAAGTAGATAGCACTCAAGATTCACCGCTAGACAAACACATATGCATTTTCACCCATGCAACACAAATACACACACCACACACACACACGCACACACACACACAGCATCTGTGCCGTGTGTAGATGATGAGTCAGGAGCAGCTTTATTAAGACTCGACTGCCACTGGAGGACTGCAGGGGGTTAGTAAACACAGCAGCCCATTATAAATGAAAAGAGGTGGCAAAGGAGGAGTGGACTGAAGAATAAGCAGCATGAGGGGTAAAAGACAGAGAGGAGAAAAGGGAAGGAATGAGGAAAGGAAAACAAAAGAAGAGCACAGAGCGATATGGCAAGGAGGACGATGCAGAAGGCTTGTGTCAGCGCACATGTGTGTGTGTGTGTGGTACCTGTTGATGGGTTATCCTTGTAACTCTGCCATAATGGCGTCGTTAAAGAGCACTCTGATTTTACTGCACTTACAACAGCGTCCCCTCTCTCACTCCCTAATTCTGCTTTTAAAAAAGAAGAATGTGTGCATGCAAACGTGTGTGTGTGTGTGTGTGTGTACATGTGTGTGTGTACATGTGTGTGTGTACATGTGTGTGTGTGTGACCCGTTTGCTGCAGGCTGCAGAGCAGTAACCACGGCAACAGTAAATTGGAGTGCCCACCTCGCATCAGCCTCACTGTAATACTCTCTGGCAACGATGTCTTCAAACAGCTCCCCCCCAGTCACACTGCAGAGAGAGAGAGAGAGAGAGAGAGAGATAAAGAGAGAGAGAGAGAGAGAGAAAGAGAAAGAGAGAGAGAGAGAGAAAGAGAGAGAGAGAGAGAGATAATTGCGAAAACTGCAGTAAAGTAGATTTTGGTGTCATTTGGTCAGCAGTGTGGAGTATTTTTCCTCATGCACATACACACGTCTTGAAGCAGCTGTCACTTCTGATTTGTGCTGACATGTATTCGTGACACAACGGGCCTAGAAAGTTTGTGAACCCTTTAGAATTTTTTTATGTTTATGCATAAACATGATCTAAAACGTCACATGTATATACAAGTCCTAAAAGATAGAGATCCACACTGAACAAATAAAAAATACAAAATGTTTAAAAAGATGATGTTCTTTAGCTGAAAAAAGGTTCAAGAAACACCCACCAATCCACATTCATACAGACTGCGTACAAATAAAGAAGTTTCATGACCACTGCTACCCTCTCCAACGACCAACCAAGACCACTCCAAGAAAAAACAGTCTGGAAAGTCACAAAGGGACCCAAGATAACTCAGAAATAACTAAAAGCCTCGTCTATATATTCACGAATGTTAAATGCGCATGAGTCCGCCATCAGGAGAACACCGAACAAGGGTGGGCATGACAGGAATGCAAGGAGCATGCCACTGCTCTCCAAAAAGAACACTGTTAGCTGTCTAGAGATTGCTAAAGATCACATAGTCAGACCAGAAGGATAATGGAAAAATGTTTTGTGAATGGAAGAGACCAAAATAGGACTTTTTGATTTTAAACAAGAAGTGTCATGTCTGGAAATATGAAAACACTGAATTTTGACAAAATAACCTTCCATCGGTGATCGTGGACTCCACATAGTGGAGACAGTATCAAGTTGGGCTTTTTTTGATGCATCTGGGCCACTTGCCATCACTGATGGAACAATGAATTCTGAATTATACCTGTGATTTCTAAAGGGAAACTTTGCTCAGCGAATCTCAAGAAAAAGTGCAGAAACACATCACATATATTGTGGGTGGAACCAAGCAAATTCACGGACAGAAAACCACAAACAGAGTTTAAGCTATTTTATGTGAAATGGGCTAAAATTCCTTCAAGCCTGCACATTCAAGGTTCACATTCTTCTGTCACTCACAGACATGTAACGTAGAATTATTTACCTCAATAAATATATGGCATCATTTTAGCTCAAATTTAAGCAGAAAAAATACTAAATTCTAAAGGGTGCACAAGGGTTCTTTTAAGCACCACTATCCGTTTTGCACATGCCCTTTCACAAAAATAAATAAATAATAAAATAAAAACCAATAAAAATCTAGGCTAAAGCTGATTATACTGGAGCTGAACTCTTCCTGCAACTTTGCTAAGGGTGCAGGGCATATCTCGAGCAGATACGTAAATCGCCAATAAATGGGAACATCTAAAGAGTTAGTAATCTGGCGCTAGATTTACAACAGATTCCAACCTGGAGTGATCCTGAAGAATATAGTCACTAGAGCTAGTCACTGTAGTGGACAGCACAGTGGAGAACACCACCTCCTCACACACAAGACAGCAACGCTATGGTCCTACCCTTAAAAATCTTTAGGCAAGACTTCCAAAGCAACATACCATCTACCAATATATGTAGCTCTGGAAGTCGGGTACAGATGGTCAAATATTCAAATATAAAATTGTGATAAAAATGTAACCAAATCTAATGCAGGTACAGCTACTTTTGCTTTACAAGTACAGGGAAGAAGTCCTGTCCAATGAAACAATTGACAGTCACTTGGAAAAAGGCATTTAAACCTAATGAATTGAACTTTCCTTTCTTCAGCCCGACATCCCACACATCTTAGCTGCCAAATGGTGTATTGGGCAATCTCATTAGATTAGCCACTTTAAAAAAAACAACTTTTTGTGGGCTGCAGAAACATTTCTAATTAATCAATGATCCATCATGATACTTCATATAGATTACAGTCTGACAGTTTCACAGATCAAAGCCAAACCCGGATTAAGCTGAATGGAAGAGTAACGGTATTCTTTAATCTATGTCCAGGAAAACAGCACTATATAGTTATTTATGGGTATCAGCCATAATCAGTTATTGCATCAGCCTAGAAATTCCAGTACATCTCACATAATGATAAATCATCTATAACTATAAAATCATTTTTGTTATGCATGGCATAACATAAAACTGTACTATGAAACACAGTAAGATCAATATGTGCTATACTAGGAGGCAAACCATGATCAGTAGCATGAGCTAATATATTATTATTTTATGATAAGCATTCCGGCAAATTTCCGTGTGTGTGTGTGTGTGTGTGTGTGTGTGTGTGTGTGTGTGTGTGTGTGTGTGTGTGTGTACTACTGTCATACTTACAGGTCAAAGACCAGATAATGAAACCCTTCCTCTGCAATACTGTCGTGGAGTCGGACTGAAAGGAAAAGAGAAGAGAGATCAACATTAAGTAATGCATCAGAGGCAAAGAGACAGATCCTAATTTCAGTTAATAACAGCTTTCAAAGTAAGTCCATTCTGACAGAACATCAGGGCACACAGAGACCACCCAATGGTTGAAAGAATGTGCGCATGTGTGTATGTGTGTTTGTGTGCGAGTGTGCGTGCAACGCGTCAGCGACGGTGCCACACATAGAGCGTAATAGAGGCAGAGGGAGGGATAAGTAAGAGCCTAAGAGAATGAGGCTGAAACAAGAATGGGATAAAATGAAAGAAGAAAGAGATGGACAGAATATAGTGAGTGAGAGACTGGCAGACAGACAGAGAGGCAGACAGAGAGAAGGAGATGTATAAAAAGAGAAAGAGAACAAGTAGAGGGGAGAGGCAGAGAAAGTTGAGTAAACAGAGCCCAGAATAGCAGGAGCCTTCAGAGAACCCTGAGAGAAACGACTCCAGCGAGAACGGGAACAGGAGTGAAGGAGAAACTGCTGAATGACAGGGCAGAGATTAAGATCTACCTGAGATGCGTCAAAACCGTTTCCTCATGCACTCTGCTGGCTTAAGGCTTTTTAACAATGAGGCACAACAGCAAGCCACCTACTGCTGTCAATGAAGAGAAGACCGAGAAGACATTCATGCCTCTGTCCTGTGTCATTTAACCATTTCTACATCATTAAAGTGCTCAAGCACAAAAAGCTACTGATTATTACTGTACAGTTTTATTGTCGATGAGATTTGGATGTTCACCCTATTTTTATTCTCTCTACACACACATTTGTGTGTTTTCTTACTCCTCCATCATCACATCTCTAATGTATTTCCTCCAGCCAACATTATTTTTATAAAAGTGAGCCTTAGAATAAAAAAGGCTTCACTTATATTAGAAGTAAATAATAGTTTCTATACCCATTCAGTTGAATTGGATTCAAGTCATTTTCTGTCTTGTTGTACAGGAGGGTAATTTCACTTATTCTAATATACAGCGCAGATAATTAAACTGCACTTTGTCTACATTACAACATCTAGAAAATATTATAGTACTCTCTCAAAATGAAAAAAATATATATATATTGTGCAGCATATTGTGCAGTATCTTATAAATCACTGCAATTTGTCTTGCGAGTAATTCCAAAATCAAATGCTTTCCAAAGCAATAAATATTTGACTCGTTTCATGTAAAGCCTATACAGTTAATATAAACTATGCAGACTACTTGCAGCTCTGGGGAGATTTAGCCAGCTGTTCCTTCTCTAGCCTTCTCTGACAGACAACTCTCTCATCTTTATACATAAGGTTCTATCAGGGGACATCCATCCATCCATCCATTTTCTGAGCCCTGCAGTCCAGACACTCAAGCGAACATTCACACCTAGGGGCAAATTGGCATCTCCAATTCTTCTTTACATGCATGTCTTTGGACTGTGGCAGGAAACCGGAAACTGGAAGAACATTCAAACTCCTCGATTGCCCAGTAATCAAATCTTCTGGGTGACATGCTTAAATATCACCTCGACTGGAAATCAGAAACATTTCAGATGGCCCCCACTCCAATGACTGGCTAACATCCGAGCATCCCGTGTGCAGAACGGGCCTTAGTATTGCAGTCTTCTCCTTTCTCACATCTCTACCAGAGGAACTAGTCATACTAGTAATACAGGAACCCCATAACATAAGACATTTTACGTTTTTGAGGACTTGTCACTTGCTGCTATCATTTCTTAATTCCTGGTGTACTTTTTTTTTTAAATCATGTCTTGCACAGTCTCTCAGGAAATTAGGGAGTGGTCTCAGTAGGGCTTAAATATATGTTAGTTTCATGTTCCCTTTTCCCAACATATATTAACACATATAGTTCAAGTCCAATATTTAGGTTTATAGTTTAATTGCATTTGAACTGTTTTGGGATTTTTAGTCAGTAAAAAAAAGGGGGCGGGGTGGCAAGCAACAGAGGGAACCAGGGCAAGCACAAGAGAGAGACAGAGAGCAAGCAAGATAGAAAGAGGGGGAGAGAGAGAGAGAGGAAGAGAGGGAGAGGAAGAACAAGCAACAGAGAGAAAGAGGGAGAGAGAGAGAGAGGGAGAGAGAGAGAGATAGATAATGAGGAAAAGAGAGAGAGAACAAGCATGAGAAAGAAAGAGAGAGAGAGAGAGAGAGAGAGAATGAAGAAAAGAGAGAGAGAACAAGCATGAGAAAGAGAGAGAGAGAGAGAGAGAGAGAGAGAGAGAACAAGCAACAGAGAGAAAGTGCATGTTGCTTGTGTGTGTTAGTGTAGCCCAGCAGCGATGTGCTTTATGGAGCACTCTGGCCTCTCTCCTCTCTTTTCTCTCCCTCACTCCTTCGTTTTCTTTTCCTTCATTGCTCCTTTTGTTCAGCATTTATGTGCAGCCCAAGCAGAAAACATGACAAGCTGTCTCTTTGAAAGGAAGGTGAGCCGAGGAGAAAAGCAGGAAGGAGGAAAATAAGAGAGGGACAGAGGGGAGAAATAGCCAAAGGAAGACAGGAGCAAGAGGCATGGCCTGAAGGAGCGGAGAACCGCATGGAGCGCAGGCCTCTGAATAACAGGACAGTAGGGACGGAACAAAGGAGAGAGAGGGAGAGACAGATAAAAAAAAAAAAATGGGAGAAATTAGGGAAAATAAACCCAAGCTAAGTCTGACATTGGCAGACATGTTACATTTTTTCATCACGTTTTAGGGACTGTTCTGCGTGGCGTCATCCAGCACGACCTTCAACAGAATTAGAGTACGGAACATCATGAAGTTGGTCTTCGTGACATGATGTAACATGATTAAAGACTGGCCTGTATTATTTAATCAAAATAACCTATTATCCAAATACCTGGAATACTCAGAACATCCACAGAACCACAAGATGTCCACTACACATATGCTGACATCTCATATCTATCTAAGCATGTTTCTTTCATTTTAATCTTAAATTTTCTAGATTCTTTATCATTTATAATTCTACTTTTTTAAGATTTATAATGCATGAATCAACAGGAATGCTCCAAAAAGCCGAATAAAAATGCTTACAGAAGAAGTAAAGAATGGTTTCTGTATTCATACAATTCATTTTCTCTGGAGAAAGTGTCAAATAATTTTACTCTTTCTAACACACAGATCACGGTCCTTATTTCAACAGCCTGAAACAAGCAAAACGCCCCGTTGATATAATGACTCATCTCTCCATGAAATTTCTTAAAACAAGCAAAAAACATCAAGAAATACGTTCAAAACCTTTTAATATTTACAAAATGAAAAAAGTTAGACTAGATTTAAAATGATTTCATAGTAAAAACATGCATCCGTATATATTATGATTTCATATAAAGCTCATATATATTGAACAGAGTTAATATGAGTTATGCAGACTTCTTGCTCCTCTGGAGAGACTTAGCCAGCTGTTCTGAACGGTATGTTAAGCTAAGCAGCTGTGGCACCATCTTCAGCTAGAAAGGATTACACTGGTAAATTCATCTGGCTGTGCGTTTTAAAAAAAGGAAGAAAGAAAGAAAGAAAGAAAGAAAAAACAGATTCATGCCAGAATATGTTGAAACATCCCTTTAAATCTACCTTAAACAGAGACACAACACACAAGCACGAGCAGGTGGTTAGTCCAGGTGCTGTTTCTTTTATCCTCTCTTCCATTCTTTTGCTTTCATTATCTCTTCCTAACCATTTTCTCCTGGGCTCCTCCTGCTCTCCTTTTTTCAGTGCTCGCGTGTTCCTGGCCTTGCTGGTGATAATTACTGTGTGCACACGCTGAAGCCTCCCACACCGAGCGCCCCCTCTGGCTCCTACCCGCTACCCACCTCAGCGTGTTATTTATAGGCCTTATTATGGAGCTTTTTGTCACTTTCTTTATGCATCTCTCATAACATCGTTTTTTATTTCGTTCTCCCTGAAACAATGCGTGCGCCAGGCTTTCCGTACACGCTTGGCACACCAAACAGCGTTCTGGAGGAAGACCTCTGGCCCAGTTTGCTCGCAGAAAGCCCCTGCTCCAACACACTCGCACAAGCGTGAACTCGCATGCGAATGCTAATGAGCTAAAGAGCATATGCATGCAGTTGCCAAAGCACACTCACCAATATTGGGGTGTTTGAGAAGGCGACAGATCCGGGCCTCTCGATCCAACTTCTGATGATCTGCACACAAAAAGAGAGAGAAAAGAATTAGAAGTTATGAAACGATCTGGAAACATCCTATTCTGCAGCTCGTCAAAAGTTTACTATTAATTTAATGAGAGAGAGAGAGAGAGAGAGAGAGAGAGAGAGAGAGA
>JBBPDB010000032.1:13908362-13918698 GCA_037974465.1 Brachypetersius altus | reverse complement strand
CAATGAATCACTTCCAATTAAGAATTTACTTATTTTTTCCTCCTTAAAAACTATCGGTTAATTAATCGGTTATCGGCCCAACCTAGCTATCGGTATCGGTAAAATTCAATATCGGTCGACCTCTAATGTTTCTATACATGTATAAATGTGTATTTAATCACCCACTCATTTAGGGACTAATTAAGGGACATCTCTCTGTAGCAGAGGTCCGGCTGAAAGTTGGTGATGAAACAGAAGGGCTTCCCTGAGGGGACTGTCCTGTTTGTCCTCAAGACATGTTCTGACATCACATATACAGTGATGTCTATGAATCTGTCCTTTTTGTAGAAAAAACGTGTGGAATAGCAGGACAGACGGTCCAGATTCATACACATCACTGTACTCTCTTTCGTCGCCCCCTACAGACAAAACACTGGAAAAACAATCAAGTAGGAAAAAACAACCAGAACGAAAGCGTATGATTACTGTAAAAGACGAGTGAAATGATGTGCTTTGTGTCTTTTCACTCACTGCTGAGATCTGAACTCTCAACATCCACAAATTACTCATAACTTACTATGAAAGAGAAGAATACATTAAATAAACAAAGGAACAGATGCAAAAGAAAAAGTCAGGAACAAACAAAAACAAATGAGAAAAAAAAACAAATAAAAAAACAGAATAGCAAAGAAAGAACGAAAGAAATAAAACAGAAAACTGAGAAAGATGAGTGAAATAAAGAGAAAAAGGAAAAAAGGAGGAGAGAGAATGTGTGTACATCTGTATTTATCCCCTTGTGAGGACTGGATTATTCAAGTGTGCCTGTAACATTACCGGGCTACAGTGGAGGTCCTCATGATGAACACAAAAGTCGGTCTATGTATGTAAATAAGTGCCGCCGCATATTTGTGTGTGCAAATAACCCCGCCCTCAACAACCAGCCAATCGGCTTTAGCCTCTTTGGCTGTTTCTAATAAAAGCTGCAAAAAAATCCTGGTAGAGTGCAGATTAACATCCAGCACAACATTCACATTCTCATCAGGCACGCACGCATGCACGCACACACGCACACACACACGCACACACAGAGTATCTATGGAACATTGCACCAAACAAATGCTTAGGGAAAAAAAAAAGTGAGTGAATTGGAAAAGACTGAGTCAGATACACACACAATCTCCTGCGTGGAATCAGGAAATATTCATCACACAACTCATTTCCTCAGTCGTTTATGAAGCTAGAGCAAAACATCAACCTTCAACAGATCATTTCTGTTATTTTCCGAGCATCTGAACCCCTAATGAGTTTTATTTATATGTTATTGAGAGAAGAGTTATACTGAGTGATGGGGGAGAGGGAGGACGACCCTACCCACCCAGAGAGAGAGAGAGGACAGTTATACTGAGTGATGGGGGAGAGGGAGGATGACCCTACCCACCCAGAGAGAGAGAGGACAGTTATAGTGAGTGATGGGGGAGAGGGAGGACCACTCTACCCACCCAGGGCAAAAGAGAAAGAACAGTTATACTGAGTGATGGGGGAGAGGGAGGACCACCTTACCTACCCAGAGAGAGAGAGAGAACAGAGATTTTGGTCAAATTCCGGGTCGCTTTCTGGTGGTGTATCATTCCAGGCAGAGCACAAAGGCCAAAATGGGGGGAAAAACAATACAGCTGTCAGAAAAGCAGAGAAATTAGGTCCTTCTTTATCATTCCACCAGTTTTGATGTCCTTCCCCCTGCTGTTAATTTGGAGAAGACGTGTCTTTAATTAAACATGCAGTGAATGATGTGATTTCCATAGATGCAAATTTACGGAAACACATTTCCATGGAAGGAAACGTCTGTCTGGTCGTCTCGGCTGTGACAGGGCGGCTGACGGTGTATGATTAGAGTCATCTTTCATTAGGCTGACAGTTGTCCTTGATAGGGACAAACATACACACACACACACACATACACACACACAAGAGCTCACATATACAAGCAAGCACTGTCTTTTGTTATTTCTCACCACCTGTCTCTGCTTCCTCTATGTCTTTATCACTTTCTCTTTTTGTCTTACTATCTCTCCTTCTCCCCACGCCTGATTCAAACAGTAATTATGATTATTAATGGCTGTGAATGGACAGCACAATAGTCACCACAGTTTAATATGTGTGTGTGTGTGTGTGTGTGTGTGTGTGTGTGTGTGTGTGTTTATATACTCATACTGTAGATACACACTGGTATGTGCATGCCTATTTTTGTATGTCACCCACACAAACACTCACATTCAGGCACACACACACACACACAAACAAACACACATTCAAGCAGACACACACACTCACACATTCATACACTCACACTTACCCAACAGGAGAACAGCTGTGACTATTGTAACGGTAAAACAGGAGAATTGTTTGTGACTAAAGAGCTGTTTGCTCCTCCTCTACATTTCTCTCTCTCTCTCTCTCTCTCTCTCTCTCTCTCTCTCTCTCTGCTTCATACATATGAAATGCAGAAGTCTGTTCAAAGCTACAGAAAGCTACAGGCCCTTATATAAGCCTTCGACTGTTCCATCTGCGACAGCAGCACCATTTTTTGACTCCTCTCCACCACATACACTCCATCCACACCACATACACTCCATCACTCCATTTTTACCACATTCACTTCATCTTTCCCAGTAGCTCCATCCAGGTAAAAGCCCAGCAGCTGGAACCACTTAGCGACTCTGGAACCACTCAAGGAGAATCTTAACGCTTCAGAAGACCAAGACATTTTGGACAACACCATGCTTCCAACTTTGTGTACCCAGTTTTGGGAAGAACGTGTTCTATTCCAACATGACTGTGTCCCAGTGCACAAAGCGAGCTCCATAAAGACGTGGCTGGAGGAGAGTACAATGTGGAAGAACTTGACTAGCCATACAGAGCCCTGACCTCAACCACATCCAGCACCTTTGGGGTGAACTGGAACTGAGATTGTGATCCAGACCTTCTTGTCCGACATCAGTTTCTGACCTCATGAATGCTCTACAGAATAAATGGACACAAATTCACAAATTCCCACAGAAACTGTTATAGCTGCAAAGTGGGACCAACTCCATACTAAAGTCTATATCAAAGTCACTGTTGGTATAATCCCAATACATTTGTCCATACTGTATCTACACACACATGCATGCACACATCATAAAATGTTTTCAAACTGCCTTAAAAGCTGAGTTCATTTAAGTCCAAATCATAAAGCACAGAGTTTGGTTTTAGAGGGACAGTCATCAGTCGTTCATTTCAAGGTTCAGATGGGTACACCAGAGCCTCCTATTTTACTCGTTAAGCTCCACATTATGCTTTAAGCTTTGGATCAGTTTAGAAATTTTACACTTAGTTTGCTCCCATTCAAATACAGCCAAAAATATTTTTAATGAACTTCCCCAGATGTTTAACGAGGCCACAGCTGGCCCTGTGCTAACACACACAGTGTCCAGATGTACCCAAACTCAGTGAGTACTGCAGTGGGCTAATAACACAGTGAATAATAACACAGTAATGAAACAAGTATTTAAATAAATACAAAAAAACCAGACAAAATCAACATAATAAGGGGTTTATATTGACTAAAGGTAAGATGCATTGTGATCCAGAGTTTCACTTGAATGCTGCTACATATCATTGACATAAGCATATAATAAACAACAGCTAATTTAATGTCATGACATTGAATACTGAAGTATCAGGTATATGGTAGTTTATAATACATGGTAACATAACACTGAAGTGGCTGTAAAATGAAAATCTAAAAGAAAATGAACATGTTTTAGTTATAAAAAACATGACATAGAAAGCTGTTTAGATCTTGGCATTTTCTTGTTCTTTTATTCTTTTTTTTTTCTTTTCAAACACCAAAAAAAAAAAAGATCCTGACAAGGCCCTGTTCTGAGAATAAAGCCAGCGTCTGAGCATTTTATCCTTTTGTTGTGATGTCAGCACTAAAACCTTCAAACCTTTCAGGTGTTTAAACCACGTTTGAGCAGAAGATGTGTGCTTTTAACAACAGCCTGGAAAAGAAAACTGTCCATTGTAACTTAAAAGTAACTCAAAGTGACTCTGATAAAGATGAAGGCGAATACACCCTCGTAAAGACTTGGATGAACATGAAGCTGAAGGTACAGTACTGTGAAAAACTCTGGAGCCATGCCTTTTTCTGTAAAGTTGGCCCTGCATTATGTTGTTTCTCCAAAAATACTATTTTCGTTCTGTCAAACTTCGCCGTATTCAGGAGATTAAATGAAAAAAATGTGAACAAATTTTACTGACAAGTTCCTAATGATACAAGGAGCTCAACATTTAGCACCACCAATATACTGATCACCGCCTGACAGGATGGATTTGTGTACTTATTTAGTTCCAGTGGTCCATTTTTTCCTCATTACCTCCACAGACATTATTGTTTGCAGTTTAATAGACTCATTTAGGAGAATGGGTAGGATTGTCCACACTTTGCCTTGTCATTTACTTCTGCAATGATTCAAGCTGACCTGTTCTATATACAGTATTGTGCATAAGTCTTGGGCTTTATTTACATTTTACGTTGAAAATAGAATTTTTAGTCTGTCAAACTGTACATTAAATGGGAACAAATGTTTCACTGCGACAGGCTGCAAAGGCACTGGAAATTTGAGTCTTTGAAAGTCCTTCAGGAAGCCTGGAGAATGGTTCCTCAAGACCACATTACAAATACAAGAAAGTCTGAAACTTTGGAAGTAAAATATGAAGAAATTAAGAGATTATTAAAGAACTTCTGGCAGAATGAGCACGTATCACATTCTCCCACTGTTCTGCTTCTCGTGGATTTTCTTTATTGTGCAGAGCAGAAAAGCGGCAGCAGGAGAAGTAAGAGATGCTTTGGCCTCACTGTGCCCTTTCAAACAGATGGAGAAGCATCTTGGTTTAGCCTTAAAGGCCAAACTCCTCTGACACCTGGAGGAACACCTTCATGTCTGCTTTGTGCTCTTTCGTTCTGATAACAGCTGTCAAATGGAACGGTCAGCTGCTGCTTTTCCACCGAGGCTGAGAGATAACAGCTTTGTTCAAAATTGCCAGGCTGCTTTCAAAGGCTCATGTCATTGAAAACTCACATTTGTATTGCTCACTTTTCAGAGTTTGGTATGTTGTGATATGCAAACATGGTTACCTCACCTGCAATACTGTTCAAAAGTCTTCTTTGCTTCATATTTTGATTCCAGATATTACTTGTATTTTAAGGCAGTCATGAGGAACAGTTCTCCAGGCTTCCTGAAGGACTTTCAAAGACTCTCATTTCCAGTCCAGTCCCTGAACCTGACCAGTTTCAGAGGAATGTTTCACACAGTGACCTATGTATGAATCACTCAAGCAGAACAAAGACCCTCTAACTGAAGTCCTGAGCCAGCGAAGAAACAGGAGCAGATGATTCCAGATGATCAGGCAGTATACTGGTGGTGCTGAATGTTGTGTGGTTGGAACTCCTTTATTTAGGCACCTTGCATCTTTAGACACTTTGCAACCTGTCAGTAAAACATTTGTTCACATTTCTTTCATTCAGTCTACACAGTATGACTAAGATAAGACAGTTTTACCAGACTAATATAATATTTGATTCAAAGCAAAATCATGCTCTTAAACAGTGCTTTGTTTACATACTGGCACTTTAAAAAATACAAAATAATAACCAAGAAAATAATGATTATAATAATACTCATCACCATCATAATCATCATAACAATCATCATCATAACAGTAATAATGGGTGGAAAATGTTGCAGGAAGCCAGGATAAATATCTGTGGCTCATAGCCCCCCCCACCTCCCCCGCCAGGCTCTGAAAGGTCAGGACAGGAGGCCAATCGAGACCAGAGAGAAAAAACAACAAGCCACAATAAACTCACATTCTGTAACAGATAAAACGATTCATTTTTATATATTTTTCCTCCTCTAGTTTGAAAAGAGGGTAAGGTCATCCTCTCATGTGAGACAGAGAAAGGGAGAAAAGGGAAAACAGAGACAAAGAAAGGGAGAGAGAGAAATGATAAAGTAAGAGATGGAGAGATGGAGAGAGAGCAAGAGAGAGAGAGAGCAAGAGAGAGAGACATGGAAAGAGGAGAGAAAGAAGGTTAGAGAGAAAGAAGAGAGAAAGAAAGAAATGGATAAAGGAAAGGAAAGTCCTCTCATGTGAGACAAAGAAATGAGGATAAAAGAAAGGAGAGAGAGAGAGAGAGAGAGAGAGAGAGAGAGAGAGAGAGAGAGAGAGACAGAGAAGTTTGGAAGCAGACGCTGTCAGATCGGTGGATGTACAAATGTCAGAGGTTTCCGCGTGAGAGGCCCCACAGAGACCTCGGGGTCTCGTATCTCTCTCACTCTCTTTCTCTCTCTCTTTCTTTCTCTCTTTCTCTCTCCGTCTCCCCTCATCTTTTCCAAGCTCTTGTTTGTGCAGCAGCATGTAGAACCCGTCCCAAGCCCGTGGCCATGGCGCCAACTCTGATTCTGAACGGTGCGGGGAGAGAGGGTTACTGTCTGTCACTTCTTCCTCTTTTACCCACAGGGGGAGTCAGAGAGGCAGGGCAGCTTCCACTCATCAGAACAGAACTTTTTTCTCTCTAAAACCTTATGCTGAAACTGGGTTTATTTCACACATTTTCATTTATAGTTGTACACTCAGGCAACTTTCTAGTTTAACAAGAATAACAATCTGCAGTTTATGAAGTACACAAAGTAAACTTTGTACTGTGTAAAAACGGAGGTAAAACTCAAGAGAAAGATATGTAACCCCCCCCCCCCCCTGCCTTTCTGGACCTCCTGCTGGGCTCTTTTACAGCCAATATTTATTGCTTTTTCGTTGTTGCTGCTCTTGTTGTTGTTTTAACCACCAGCAGATGCTCAAAAAGACATTGCTTTAGTTATTGTTTTTATTGTTATGCTTGTTGTTGATGTTTTATCCTAGTTTTAACAGTTATAGTTCCTGTGTCCTGATGTGGGCAGCAGCCTTTGACTGCATAATTATATTCAAACATGTCTTGTTTGTATGTGTCGAACAGCATCATCCACTCCAGAACAGACGTGATCTGATATTAACCACGGCTGTCACACCTCACACTCTCACAGCAACCAGACGAGGCAGCGGCAAGAAACACTTGCCTCGTGAGGAGTGATGGCTCTTAATGGCAGTCTGCACTGATTTATTTAATCTATGTGTGTGTGTGTGTGTGTGTGTGTGTGTGTGTGTGTGGAGGGGTTCAAAAACACAACATACTTTAAATTCAATTACAGAAAAAGGGAGAGAGAGAGGGAGAGAGAGAGATAGATATGGAGAAAGCTAAATAGAGAGAAAGATAGAGGCAGACAAGCAAATGTAGAAGAGAACTAGAGAGAGAATGTAAGGAAAAGAGAACTAGTAAGAGACAGACAGGGACAGAGAGAGAGAGAGAGAGAGAGAGAGAGAGAGAGTGAGAGAGAGAGAGAGAATCATGGATGTAAAGAGGGAAAAGAAGAGAAAAGAGAAAAGAAACAAAATGATAGATAGATAGATAAATAGATAGATAGAAGAGAGAGAGAGAGAGAAAGAGACAGATGCAGTAGTGAGGAAAAGAAAGAACATGTAATAGAGAAAAAGAGAGAGAAAGACAGAGAGAGTAATAGAGAGTGACAGAAAGAGAGGGAGAGAGAGAGAGAGCAAGAAAGAGAGATAGAACAGAAAGAATGTAAGAGAAAGTTAGAGCTGTCATCTCTCTGCTGCCACAACTAACACTCAAACCAGAGCGACGTCAATTAACAGCCTTTACTCTCAGAAACGGTTTAGATCTGTTTAAAGATCATGAAAAAATACACCTCACGTCTTTCAACTCTCAAATTAATACACACACACACAAACACACACACACTCTAAAACTGCTTTACAAACACCTGGCTGACATAAAAATAGACGCGTGATCACAATAAATTCAACGTGACAGCAAATAAATGTGAATTTCTGGAGAAAAGAGGCTTTCTGCTCTGGAAAAGGCCAAGATTCAGGATCAGAGTATCCAGACAGTGTGTTGAGGAGAAGGAGACACTACCTATAAATAGCACATACACACACACGCGCATACACACACACCCTAAAAGGCAGTTTGTGTGATCTCAGAATAGAGGATTCTGTGGAGCGGAAGTTAATAAATAAAAAATACAAAGAAACAGCGTCCAAGGTTCTACTCTACTAATAATGAGTGCCTGCAGAGATTACCATGTCCACGGATTCACATGTAATCCCATTTTAGTGCAAAAGGCAAACAAAAAAGAGCCTTCGGATGGAACAACTTTATATTACAGACTAATATCTTTTATTCTATCATATAGGACTATTCATTTAGATTTATGGATCTGCACTTGAAAACACATTTTTTATTCCATTTGTCCAAGTCTTTCCTGCTACAGATACATTATTTTAACTTTTATATATTTATATTTATTTAATATTTATTTAAATTGGGTACTTCATTTAAGTTCACCACGAAACACAATGTATTAAAATGTACTTAATACTGCCTTAATTTAGCCCTGAAAATACACCAAACCCCATCATTTCATTTAAAGTGAAAATTTGTCATACGTGAACACACCACTGCACACAGTGTGAACAGCATGAAATTCAACCTCTGCATTTAACCCATTCACCAAGTGAAGCAGGGGGCAGCCAGGAACACAGTGCCCAGGGAGCAGTGTGTGGGGACGGTACCTTGCTCAGGGTACCTCAGCAGTGCCTAGTGGTCTTGGGGATCGAACTCGGACTTTCTGGTCGCAGGGCGATTGTCCTAACCACTAGGCTACCAGCTGCCCTAATAGGCAACCAGCTGCCGACCCCTTAATTGTACCTCAAAATTAGATTTCAGAGTGTGAAACACCTTAATCTTAAATGTAAAGCATCAATTGAAGAGGCTCTATTATTTAATGGGCAAATTTGAAAAAGTGAAAAATTCAGTAATTTTACCTCTTAATCACCTTAAATTGTGCACTTTTCACCCTTATTTTCCTGTATGGGATTAATCAAGGTAATTTTAAGGGGAATATTTTTTTTTCTGTAGTCAGTGGTTACTGACTACTGAAAAATAAGAAAAATAACTACAGTGGGAAGATGCAGATTGCTGGTTAAGCAAAGCTGTTCTGGAGATTTGTGTATCTCCAAGGGTGGAGATTTGTGAGAGTCCAAGATAAGGACAGCCAGATGATATGACATGACTCTCTCTATCTCTCGGTCTCTCTCTCTCTCTCTGCCTGTCTCTCTCTCTGTCTGTCTGTCTCTCTCCCTGCCTCTTTCTCCCCAATTCTCTCTCTGTCTCTCTCTGTCTCTCTTTCTCTCTGTCTCTCTCTCTCTCTGTCTCTCCCTCTCCCTGTCTCTCTCTCTCTCTATCACTCTCTCTCTATCACGAATGGCAGGCGCTCTGAAAGAGTGAACTTTCTGCAGGTAGTGACAGTAAAAAAAAACAGGAGCTGAGTGACAGAAACGCTGACGCTGATCTGCACGACTGTGATTCTGGGGGACGCATCACTCTAATTTCACCAAAACCCTCTGCGTGCATCAAGATATACTGCTCTATGGGCAGATGCAAACACTCCCAGGATGGCCACTAATGAAAAATGCATGAAGATGCATGGAATAAATCCAGCCAGCCCACATTAAAGATCTATTTAGGAGACAAAACGCCCTTTTCCTGAAAGCAATCTCCTCTCGGAGCACCTGCACTCAATCTTACTTAACAGGCGCTACCTCATGGAGCGCTAACGAAAAGACGCAACTCCTCGAGAAGAGCGATGGATGTTCCCTCTTCTGTCAGTGAAGCGGGTTTGAATTTAAGGCTTCTAAGCCTGCACTGCACCAAAGCTTGTGTTCTAAGGAGGAACCTTGCAAGAACCAGAGAATGGAGAATAGATCTGAAATAAAAATAAATAACAAAAATGAAATAACAAAAATGTTTGTTATTTCAGACCATTGACAATCTATCAGTTCAGTTCTGAGCAGATTGTAACAACCAGGCGTGCTGGATAATGGCTAGACTGGTCACTAGTCTATTGCAGGCCAGCACTACACCCTCATCTCTCTCTATATGTGTGGACAAGAACATGAAAAAAATGGTCTGCGCCTTACTATGGGGCACTCCTGTGACATCACAGTATGTGCTGTGTTTACATCAGGTTTCTATTTACAATCACCACAAAATGTTAGCATGGAATGTGTCCCGCTTTACAGTAGCATTGCTCTGTGTCACGACTGGGGCAGTGGCCGGTAGGGGCCACTGTTTTGTGTTTGTTTTCGGGGTCTTTTATTTTGACACTCATGTATGGTTTGTGTTTTCAGTTGT
>JBBPDB010000032.1:13896906-13907956 GCA_037974465.1 Brachypetersius altus | reverse complement strand
ACCATCTGCCGGAATCAAATTCCTTGTATGTGTTCGCTCACATACTTGGCCAATAAACGCGATTCTGATTCTGATTCGGAATATTCTGATGGTATATTAGTATTACACTTATTGCTTGAATATGGAAATGCAACCAGGGCAGCTGAAGTCGAGAACAAAGTCACACGTTGAGAAACCGTTTTGTTTTTGTGAAAAGAAATGAACCCATAGTGTCCGGTGCACCCACCATCTCACCGCTGAGAAAATCAGGACACGGGGACAAAAGCAAAGCCAAAGTCAATAAGGCCTGGACCGGCCTCTCTTTTTATCTGTCCCTGGAAGGTGCTTCTTTTTAAACGTGTTGCTTTTATTCAAGTCACAATATGTCTCACCTCCCCCTCGACACACTCTATCAATAAAGCCCCTTTTTTTCAATGCCGGACGCCGGGGCTGCTTATTACCGTCTGTCTCTATTGTAATCTGGCTTTGATAACGTTGATGGCCCTCCTCCATATTTTTCACGGCGCCTGAGGGCGTGTGAGAGGAAAAAAAAACACGGCCCCTCCTGGACGCTAAATCACAACTCACACAGTGAGATAAGGGCCGCAGATTGAGTTATCGAGCGAGAGGGTTTAGATATAAAGCCCTGCACAGAGCGGTAGGACAGCAGGAATAGAAGGAGGAGACGGAGGAGGAGGTCTGGAATAAAGAGGAAGAGTGTTTCATTAGCATCCTAAGCCATGGGCTCCTCCTTCTTGTGTGTGTGTGTGTGTGTGTGTTCACAGACATCAAGCAAGGTCAGTAACCTCAGGTCAGCACCAAGGGATACAATGCTTTGATTTGTGTTGCATCTCCCTAATACCATCTGAGCCATGAAGACATGGTGTTCCACAAGACCTATGAAGTTCCTGTAAGTTGTAAGTTGGGGCCTCCATGGATCAGACTAGTTTGCCCCACAGAAACTAGATTGGATTGAGATCTGGGACTCTGGAAGAACAAAGAGCTCATTGTGATGTTCCTCAAATGGTTCCTGAAGAGGAACTATTTGAGGAACATCACAAAGTGTTTGCAGTATGGGTGAGAGATTGTCCTGCTGAAAGAGTAACTGCCATTAGGAACAACATTTCCACGAAGAGTGAACTTGGTCTTCAGTGTTTCGGTGTCAAATAAACATCCACATTAACGCAGGAACCAAGGATCTCCAGTAGAACATCACCCAGAGCAGCATGATTTCTACATATTTGCCAGGTTTTGCAGAACATATGGGGATAATAAAGCATAAAATATAAACAAATATGTAATTTTGTACTGAGATATGCTAATGTGAATTACAATATGCAGAAGTGTGCTTTCTGTAGACAATACATACATACTCTGTAGACAATGCAAACGAAACAGATTTGGATGAGGGCACCTAAAAAAACATATTCTTAGGACCCATAAAAAAATATTCGGTCTGTGATAAATGTATCCATTCTTTCTCTCCACCTGCAGTGCTTTTTCTAACATAGGTCAACCAATCAGAAAAGAAATCCTTTCTATCTATTACTTTTTAAGAGACAGTTTGTTTCTTTCTAAAGAATAAAGAGAGGCCATATTGAGGACATATAAAAAGAAATAATAGAATCGGATGATTAAAAACAATAATATTGGGTCCTTAATGTAATAAGAGTGTGTTAACAGTATGATTATTTTTCTTCTTTCTTTCAAATGAATGTTTTGTTTGATTCATGAGTAAAGGGTTGACCATTTGGTCGATTGGCCTATTTGGTGGTTTGACCAATTTGTAAAACCTCGACAGTGTATTTTTCTTTCATTGCTCACAGTGTGAGGTTCTCTTTTTCCTACTAATTGATAATTAAGCACCGCAATCCAAAAACAGACAGTTGAAATGAATGAATTAATAAATCCCTCTAGTCAGTTAAACAGAAGAACATGATCTTTCCTTCCCCTCTAAATCACCTGATCATCTATAATAGATGAGAATTCAATATAACATGATCATATGCACTTAAGTGTGCTCAGTGACACTTTAAATGTAGTTTTAATACATAATATGAGGATGGACTACATCTACTTTTTAAAGTTAATACATCAAAAATGATTAGGGTATAATCTACACAACCTCCTCTGCATAATCCCTCGCTGCTACTGGAGAATAGTTGAAAGTGAGGCGGTGTTTACGAACATGAACATGCATATCTGCCTGCATGCATTTATTACATTGAAATGTCACCACAAACTCTGTTTATGGGCCTGTTATGCCTCTGCATATTGCTTGTTTGCTTGAAGATCACTGCTGCGGTCATGTGCTAGATGTTCTAGCCCTCTGTGTGTATGTGCAAGAGTTTGTGTGCTAGTGTGTGTGTGTGTTGTGCACTCAGCCCCAGTGTTTCCTGGGTGTGTGATAATGGAGCTCGTAATGCACTGTGTTCTGGCTAATGGAAACAAAAGAAACTCGGCAGCGCTGGGAGATGAGGCACACTAAAAGCAGAGCACAAAAAAATATATATACAATTACCTGCTCAATTCACACCTGTCAAAAAGGGCTGGCGTGCTTGAAAAAATATAATTGCACTGGGAGAGAAATAAGGGTGAGATAGTGCCTGAAGGCAAGGGGAAAAAGAGACTCATATGAAGAGATAAAAATGTTGGTGGCTGTTGTGTTTTGTCCATAAATATAAAGATATTGAACAGTAATATAATTACAGCTTCATAATGTCTGGACCACTGCAAGGATGTTTTGTCAAAGCCATGTGTCTCTCATGGAATTACGACACAATTATAAAAAGACCATATACCACCTTTTTCTTATAGACTTATGTTTATATAATGTTTATATATATGCTGATATTTAATTATTAATTGTACAATGCTGTGGCCAAATGTTTGTGTAGTGCATTTGTATCAGCATGATGTAAACACTGATATTACTGCTATATCATCCACCTTACAAGAGCCTAACAACCACCCGGAACACCTCTGTAACTATGTCTGTGGTTTCATTTACCAAAAACATTCATACTTTTAATTATCTCTTGCTCAACAAGGCTGATTGTGTTACTGCAAACAACTTCTGCTTTGATTGATTGACTGCATTTGCTAGCACTCTTTAAACACTGAATGGCCTGGACTAGATTGCTGCATGCTGAATGGAAATGTTTTTACCTTACATATTTATTTTTCTTGGACTGGGGATTGAATGGTGTCTTGAAGACTCTGTTTTCAGAAATATTGTCCCTTTAAGAATCAAGCCATAAATATCACAGGAAACCAATAAAATCTCATCAATAGCTCATGGCATGTTGATCCAACCCAAATGCTATAGATAAACATGATATATAAAGTCTACACACCCCTAGTCCTGGTGAGCTTGGTAATTATTGATGAGTCCATAAACATCACTATTTGCTCATCCGCCCAGAGCGAAAGCGAATTGCATGTTCTCAGACACTCAGTAGGACTCAGTAGGAGGGTGGGTTCTAAAACAACCTTCATCTTTTGTCTTCTTTTATTTGGACAAAAATGGTTTCCAACTGAGCGGTAACATAACAAAAACACATACAAACGATTAGCCGTGTTGGGTGGACCTTATTGTTAGGTTGTAAATGGGTCTCATTTTAAGCAATGTGATATGAACCCATCTGTCACCAAAGGAATCAGGATGTAGTTCAGCTTTATTGACGTAATGTGCTACCATACAGATGCACACACAGACAAATAGACAAAATGACAAAATGTAGAGTGTTTTGCTGCTTATCGGACACTTTCATAATTGAACTCTGTTTGCCTATTTGTTGTTTTATTACTTGTTAATCTTTTTTACATTTTCTTTGTCATTATGCAAATTTCAAAACATGCCAGAATGTACAAAGCAAATGACACACATTCATTTCCAAAGTGTGTGTGTTTTGAAGGCTTAATTGTTTTCTGTGCTCAATGCTAAAAACTAATGTACTACTTAAGAGTCTTTTTTACAAAACAATGCCTTGTAAAAGAACAGCCTCACACTAACACACCACTCACTCTTCACATGTATATACATAAATAAGGTGATATTTGTATGGATTTGGAAAACCATGGATATGCTTCTGTCTAAATTAATAAGTAAATTACTAAATCATCAAAATCATCACAAAGGGACACTAAACAAACTACCAGTGAACCCTGCAAAATTGCACTCGATAAGCTATGAATACAGTGAATGATCTGTCTCAGGTGGTTTTTGATACAAGCCAAAATAAAAGTAATTATCATGATAGTGCATCTGGTTTGTTAACTGGCTCCATAAGTGTTCAATGAAACCTGGTATGAAGCAGATGGTGGCTTAACAACAGACTTTTTACTGTCTGTTAATGGTGTCCCACAGGGGTCTGTTCTGGGACCCATAGTATTCACCTACATCCTGCAGGGATGCAATGCTCTCCTCGTGGGATACAGATTATTAAAACTACTGCAGCTACATTTCTAACAAAAGCCAAAAAAACCCAACGGTTTGGGGCATAAATATATCCCAGAAATGTTTGATGAATATCAGCCTGGTTGGAATCTTAGATCAGCAGGAGCTGATGGTGCCCACATGTAAACCTAAACAAGGCAAAATGGAGTTCAGTCATTATGCTGCCCACTGGTGGAACCAGCTCCCCATGGAGATCATCAAATTTAAGTGTCACTGATTTTAAAAACAAGTTAAAAACAGCCCTGTTTTCTGCTACGTTGACTCCACTGGTAAGCCTTATACATAAAAAAACCCATACATTTTAGTCTGTATTCTTTATATAGCGTTTTACTTTTTTATCTTATTTTACATTATTTTAATTCTTAACTTTATCCTATATTGTTTTCTTCATTGCTTACCTTTATTGTTTATTTTTCTTTTAATATTTTTTTATCCCTGAAAAGCAACCTTAAGAATCTTTTGTGAATTTGAGTGCTATGCAAAAAGAACATGGCTTGAACATACAAAGGCTACAAGTTAAACTTGTATTACAGTAACAGTGGATCACTTAATGCTAACTTTGTTTGACTAAGGCAAAAAGAGACACAAAAATGCCATACAAAAATGCTGTGCCTCTAGCATTGACCTTGAATTAGATAAAGAAAAGTCCCAGATAAAGAAAAGGTTATGAGAGTCCAAGTTGAATTGTAAAAAAAGAATTAAAATAAAACCAAACTGAAATAAATTGAAATTCCTTGGAAGAAATGTAGAATTAGTAAACATTTTAAAATATAAATCAATCTATCTGACTGATGCAGGTAAACAGTGTTCTGTTGATGAAGAATGACTATACATTTGTGCCCAACTCATGCTTTGGGGGTCAGGATGGCTTCACTTGTCTTTATTGCTATGGAGCTGAGCCAGAGAGTTAAGTACATAATAGGCAGTTACATAAAGAGGCTTAAATGTTCCTGTTCTCAACAAATGAACCACTTAAAGACTGCAGGCCATCTAGTCCCACTCTGGTGGTAAATATATGCTTGAGTTCAGTTTGTGTGAGTGCATTTTTCTTCATGAAAAATGTACCAAACACAGGATTTTGAGGACCTCACAATGAATCATTTTCCCGGGATTGACACGTCTGTGGTCTTCATGCTGACAGATGTTAACCATAGATACCAGATGCAAATTCCACCTCTTGAGCCAATTCTAGAGTCTGTGTTATTTGCACTTCACTGAATTTAGCCTGTTTGTTCTACACGCTCGGTCATTTCTGCTCTTTCTCTCGGCGTGCAGCCGCTGAGCCACAGGCTCTCAAATAAGAATCTGAACTTCAGTGACTTTATTCAAGACCATTTAAACTGAAGGTCCTGAACTGTAATGGAGACTATAATTAATGTTTAACGTACCTTTGGGGCAAGGAATCTGAAGAGTACACTGTGTTAAAGACATAAAAACCGAAGCTGTCCCTGGTCCTGAAAGAATGGCGACCCTTTGCCAAATAACAGAAGCTGCCCAGAGCGTTGAGAGATGAATCTCTCCATTGTGTTTATGTTCTACAGAGATTTTTTTTGGCTATGTGGAGGTTTGGCCCAGTATGCATTGTTGTCTGACAGCATGAATTTGTATTTATTTATTTATTTATTTACTTATACATTTATTTATTTATTTTCCAGTGGTCCATTATTCCCTCATTTCCTCCACAGGCATTATTGTTGTTTGCATTGCAGTTTAATAGGCTCATTCTAAAGCGGCGTTTATGATAATGGGCAGTGTCGTCCACCCTTTGCTTTGTCATTTAGTGCTGCAATTATTCAAGCTGAACTGTCCAACATACAGTACAGTCTGTAAGTCTTGAGTTACTCCTTTATGTTTTGCTTTGAATCATTTTGTTGGTGTAAAAATGCTACATTATTTCTGTCAATGGCTAATATTATTTCAGTTCATTGTTAAATGTTGTGTCAGATGGGATTATGTTAAACAGCTTCTGTGTGGAACCCGAGAGAAAAGTAAACACCACAAACACTGCACTGCAGCAGCTATTTTACAAACAAATGGTAAATGTTTACTATTCCAGCTTGGCTGATACTGTCCTTTTGATACTGTACATATGAGTAAATAGACAGTAGACTTTGTAGCAAATGCAATATAGAGAATAGTGAGTTAAAGACTGCAATGCAGTGAATGTCTATGTGAATATATGATCAACTTAATGACCCACATTCATCAAAACTGAATCACATAGGAATTGCTCCACGTCGTATGACAACGAAGTAAGTGGAGCATGGAAACAAGCAACAAAGCACTTATATACAGTGCTGTGCAAAAGTTTGGAATTTAGCTTTGAATCGCCTTGTTTATAGAAGAATAATGGTTTATGTCTGACTGTCTTATCTTTGGCAAATTGAGTATATTGAATGAAAGAAATAGGAACAAATGTTTTCCTGACAGACTGTAAAGTGCCTAAAGATACAAGGAGCCTAGATAAAGGAGTTCCAAGCATTCAGCATTCAGCACCACTAGTATAGTGATCACCACCTGATCATCTGGAATCATCTGCTCCTGGTTCTTCACTGGTTCAGGACTTCAGTTAGAGGATCTTTGTTCTGCTTAAATGATTCATACGTAGGTCACTGTGTGAAACATTCCTCTGAAACTGGTCAGGTTCAGGGACTGGGCTGGAAAATGAGAGTCTTTGAAAATCCTTCAAAGCCTGGAGAACTGTTCCTCAAGAACAATTAAAATACAAGAAAGTCTGGATCATAAGAAGCAAAACATAAAGATGCGGTCGGCTCAAGACCTTTGTACAGTACTGTGTTTTTCATCACTTCATAGTTGAAAGTGGTCACAAGCCTTCCTCCAGGACTTTCTCTATATGTGTTAAATCTATATGCCACAAATGTAAATAAAGACTGTCTTCAGGCTCCAGCACAATCACAGCATTTTGGCAAAGTCAAAAGATCAGAGCAGATGTGAGAAATGCCTGCAACCCAGTGACGAATCACAACATGGAATCTATTTTCACCTAACATTCACATCAGACAGCTTATGCCAGTTTTGCATATAGATGTATAAACTTTTATTTCATAAACTGCAGATTTTTATTCTTTTTTTAAACACAGTGAAGTTGTTGATGAACCACTTATAAATGGAAATATGTCAAATAAAATGTTTTCTTTTCTAGAATCGGTAACAGTGCATGTCTGACACCAACTAACTGCTTGTTGGTGATGTAGAGTCAAATTCTAGACTATCATTAACTTTAAATGCACTTGTTAACTGCTTTAATACTTGTCTTGTGATTCACATTATAATTATATTCATATTGGATTTTTGTCAGTCAGTAGTTGAAAAAAAATATGACATTTCCGACAAATAAAGGAACACAAAAGGTGAACTTATAAATGTATTCATTCGCAAATAATATTGAGTGTATATTTTTCGTACTGAGTAACATGCAAGTGTAGAAAATTTCATCTAACTGTGCAGTATATGCTTTGGAATGGTGTATATATATGTGCCCTTTGGATTTGAAAGTCAAAGTTCTTCAATCTATGTTCCAAGTTGCCTGGTCTGGCTGTCAGTCCAGGACACAGGCCTCAATTTCAAAGTGGAGAAACATAAGGAGTCCCTCAATACACTCTGAACCAGGAGGGGGGCACCTCTCACCCTCCACCTTAACACCCTCAGACTCAACTGAACGCTTTTTCCTCCATTAACAAACACATAGACACAGCTTTCACTGGGAAAGTTGCACCACAAATAGGGAGCTCAAGGGATAGACTGCACAACTATGGTTCAGTAATTAATTCTGTACAGTAAAGAATATGATAGAAAGTGATTTTAAGTGCTTGTGAGATTCTTATCATTTGAACACCAATTTAATTACTTATTAATATATGGTTGCAAAAAAGGGTCTGCAAGACCTTCAGAAAAGGTCTAAGGAATTAGAGGATTAAAACATTTCTGTAAAATATAATTTTTATTTAATACAATAGTGAGTCTTATTGTTTTTACAATTGATAGTTATTATTATAATACTTTCTTTTGTTCAGATTTTATATCCAACTCAATCAGGTATTGAGGTCATGAATCATGATTTATTATTTTGATGGAAGGGTGAACCTAAGCGAGGCGTGCTATTGGACAGATTCAGTCAGTTCTAGATACTGTACTGAGTGTAATGATACACTGAGCCCTAGATACACTACTTACTGTAGAAATATAGTGTAAGCAGGTACCAATCAGTTGTAGGTATATCACTGACTGTATGGATCGACTGTAACCAAGCTTCTAGATATATTACTGTAGAGTTTTAGTGTAAGCATGTTTCAGTAAGATCTAGATATGTCACATACAGTTCTAGATATATGACTGCAGAGCTGTAGTGTAAGCAGGTTTCAGTCATTTCTACATATGTCACTGTCAATTCTACGTCACTGACAGATCGCTGACTGTACAGCTGGAATGTAAGCAGGTTTCATTCAGTTCTAGATAGGCCGGCCATTGACTGCAGAGATACAATGTAAGAAGGGTTCATTCCGTTCTGTATAGGCCACTGACTCTAGAGCTAGAGCTATAATGTACGCAGGTTTCATTCAGTTCTTGGTCAGTGACTGACTGCAGAGCTGTAATATAAGTAGGTTTCAGTCAATTACAGATATGTCACTGACAGTTCTAGATAGGTCACTGACTGTAGAGCCAGCATGTGAGCATGTTTTGCTCAGTTCTGTATATGTCACTGATAGTTCTAGCTAGGTCATAGACTGTAGAGCCATCATGTAAGCAAGTTTTGGTCAGTTCTGGATAGGCCACTGGCTGTAGAGCTACAATGTAAGCAGGTTTCATTCAGTTCTATGTCAGTCACTGACTGCAGAGCTGTAGCAAAAGCAGGTTTCAGTCAATTGCTGACAGTTCTAGATAGGTCATTGACTATAGAGCCGTCATGTGAGTAAGTTTTCGTCAGTCCTATATATGTCACTGACAGTTCTAGATAGGCCACTGACTGTAGAGCTACAATGTAACTTGGTTTCAGTCAGTTTTATTAGGCTCATGCTGGTCCACTACCTAATAAAATTGAGCTAGGAGCAATTCTGTGGAGAGGAAGCAGCTCCTGATGGAGGTCTGTGCCTCAGCAGACGTTCGACAGTCTCCTCATACCAGCATGATGGATCTACAAAGAAAGGGCTTCCAATAATGCGACCTGCTAGAACATGTGTACATGACTGGCCATTGTGCCACAACCAGTGAAGCAGAGGTCCTGCTGTCTACACAGAACCACGCGGGTGGATAACACATGACCATCCATCCTCCACGGTTCAGTAAACAGGCCGGCCCGGCTCTCCGCGCCCGTAATCATTCTTACAGCCCGACTTAATTAAAACGTCAGCTCCACTGCCGCAATATGCTGGCCAGTCCTTGCCAGATTAAAAAGAAATTAGGATGGCAGATGTGTCTTTAATGGCTTAATCATGCCTTTATATTGGGCCCAATAAAACACAGCCAGGGTGTAATACTGCAAAATAAATTTTCTTATGCAACTAATATAAAATACAAAGGGAAAAAAATGATGGCAGGGAAAAAAAAGAGAGAAGGAGAGAGAGAGAGCATTTGTAATGCAGATGAGAGGCCGGCTGTTTTGGACATGTTGAGAAAAAGCCTTGGAGTATTAACATCTGTTAGAGAGCGAGAGAGAGAGAGAGAGATACAGAGAGAGAGAGAGAGCTGAATAGCAGACGTAAGCTGAGTGATTATGACGCTGTTCAGATGTTGCCTTTTAGGGTGGAAGTTTCTAATTTTATTTTGTTTTTCATCTTTTGGATGCAGCTGATGACTACGTCTGCTCTTCTATGAGAAAAAAAACCCACTCAATTTCCTTAAACACTGTCACGCACACCAGGTCGCGTGCAGTCAAAGGACACCGGAAATGACTGCACGCCAGGTATTTAAGGAGAAAGCAGGTGGTAATCACTCGCACGGACATTGAAGTATCATGTTTCAGTCCTACCTGTCCCTCGTCCTAGTTTGGTACCGGTACTGTGAGTACTCACGCTCCTTGGAGCAACCGTTCCTGTGTGTGCGAGTGAGAAGGAGGGTTTGTTTGGTATAAGCCTCAACTCAGCTTTGAGCGTTCTCAGATCAAAACGCATGGCTCTCCCATGCCAGTCACACTAGAGCTCTTTCGCTACGCGACAAGGTTGTGTTTCGGTGTGTCTGGTCAGCCATTTCTGCCCGTCATGACAAACTCTTTGGACCATTCAACATCTGATGTCCAACTAAATGAGCTGTGAAGGCAAGTATCTAAATTAATGTCCAGTACTGACCATACGATAATCTGTGGGACTGTATGAGTGTGTATGAATGTAAACTATTTATATTTCAAATAATATGCCCAACTTGTATAAAATATATCTGTAAGTAGCTACATATGATACATAATTGGTTTCCATATGCAGTAATAACACACCAAATAATAACAACAAATAAGAGAGTATAACATGACTGAACTGCATTACATGCGATTAATCACCTTGTGGCATTTATTTACAGTACAAATGTAGAATCTGTATGCATTAATATTTAATCTCTCTCTATTTCTCTCTCTCTCACTCTGTTATTTTATATATATACATA
>JBBPDB010000032.1:13873460-13895368 GCA_037974465.1 Brachypetersius altus | reverse complement strand
AGCCACCCCCCCCCCCCCAAAAAAAAAAAAAAAAGAAGTTGTTTTGGAAATCTTCGGCTAACAGACACATTGAAGCAACTTCCTCCGAGACCAATGAAATTTTCGGATTCTGGTTCTGATTTATTGATTCCTTCATTTCCTGTAACTGTAACAGCTTATTCCTCACTAGGGTCACGGATACCCAGAGTCTACTCACCCAGAGCAGTTCAACTATGTCAGAAATAACGCTGTTTCAGTAATTCGTTTATTTACAGTTCCTCTCTGTCTGTGCTGTCAACATCCCCCACCCCCACACCCCCCCAACACACCCCTTTCAAGCACACTCACACTCACACACGCATAACATATTATTTACTAGTATTTATTAATACTATTTCTTTTTATTTTATAATTTATTATTCGTCTACAAGTGCACAGAAGGAAGGGCATTATCTTGTTAGCTCGACCGCTTGCTAGCGATACCCACCACCCAACAAGCTGGACACTGGTGAAATCCTTGGAAAAAAATTCCTGCTGGTATGAGTGATTAAAAACTTCACCAAGAAGACCAAGAAGGTAGAATTAATTTATAAAGTGAGAAAGAGGTTAGATATGTTTTCTTGGGATTTAGAAATATTGTTAATTATGTAGCTACTACTATTATGTGTTTGTAAGATATGTACAATAAAATTCTGAGGGAAGAGCAGGAGAGAGAAGATACATCAAAATGTGAGTCAGCAAAAGCAGAACATGAAGGTGAAGTACTTAGGGCAAGAAAATCAAGCTGCCCAGGGTGCACGGCAATGTACTGAGTTTGTTTCGCGATGCGCACCAGGAATGAAGGGTGGTTTGTTTCACCAAAAATATTGATCAGGAGCTGCCTCTGGCTAACATACAGTCCTTTCACTCACACACACAACTTCCACCCACACTTACACACACCCCTTCAAACCACCCCCATTCACAAACACATGCATGTTTACATAATGTGGGAGGAGTGTTCTGATCAACAAATGTGTGTTGGTGAAGAGCAGAGTGCCGCCCCGTCCTTCCACTGGTCCAATCCAGCACCCACCGTTTGAAAATGCAGCTGTGTGAGAAAGTATTAACACTGGAGAAACAGAGACAGCAGCACTAACCAATCTAGAACTGGAACCAGTCTATTACCAGTTCTTGATACCAATTGTATCATACATGTAAGGCTGCTATACTCGTTCTAGTGTCTCAGACTTGGACTTGTTGGCACTTGTTGGTATTTGTCCAGTTGCCTTTGAACATGTAACGTGTCCTTTAAGACAAAATCATTGATTAATAATAATCGAGAAAATTATCATATGCCTCAGTGTTGTGGGCTTCACCAAAAATCTTTGTAAATCACTTGGGTTGTACAGACAAACGTGTGTGGTGAGAAAGTGGAGCAAGAGACAGCAGAGCAAGGAGTGAATCAACTCGCTGTTCTCTACAATGAAATAAAACATTACCCATTTTAAGTAGCAAAAAGGAAAAAAATTACAACATCAATATTTGGCGGTCAGTGGCGATACTGTGGCAGAACTCCCCAAATAAATCAATGTATGGGCCTAATTTGATCCTACAGTGTTGTTACTTTGTGATCATAAGAGATAATAATAAATATTTTAAATGATCTTATGACAGAAGATTTTTTTCAGAAGATACAGTTTTCCCAGTTTCACGCACACATTTCAAAAACGTCCGTGAGTCTCAAAGAGGATCTTTTACTTCTGATTTGGACTCCATCTTGACATGAAGTCAGTCTTGATTCATTCTTGATTGATTAATAAAGTATTGACTAATTTAGGACTTACATACTGCTGTAGCCAAGGTGGCCTTGACTACAACTGTATATAACAAACATATACTCATATTTTTTCAGTCAGTAAAGTGTTCTGGCATAGAGCTGCTGCTGTTTACCAACCCACTTACTTGTTAAAATATTCATATTTATTCGCAATAATGAATCTAGAACTTTGAGAAAGCATAGTGTGACATTTTTTTCATGAAATCGATTCCACCCACTGTGAACCACTCCCTAATTATAACAGTGGTGATCTTGTAATTGATGTCTGAACATTTTATCAATAAGAGTGCTTCCTTACCTACAGACACCACAAATAAAAAATGATTGGAACTTCCTTAAGAACCTTTTCTAATCAAAGTTTGAAAAACAAGTGGTAGTAGTCCAACAAAACCATAGTACATTAACTGTAGTACAGTACACTTTCTGAAGGGGGATATGTTACATAAACAACCTCATAGAGTGAAAAAACACATTGTTGAGTTGTGATAAAAAAAATGCTCAAAAATACCTAAACAGGCCTAGTTTTTGTGTTTTGTGCATGTTGGTGGGGGGTTAAGAAGAACATAATTGAAAACATGAAAACACTCAAAACGCTGCAAGGGGGAATTTCTGGCCAATCAGCACCAAGGAACAATAAACAACATGTTTGGATTGTCTACTTTCAAACCTCCTACCTCTGAGTACAGCGACAAAAAAAGCTGTGATGCCTGGGCCTCATCTTTGTGCAGGGTTTATTTAGGGTGTGGTGCCCATCACAAGGATGAGGGGGCATGGTAGACCTGACCCGGACGTCATGAAAGCAAAAAAAAAATAAAATGTGGAGAATATCTGCCTTTTTCCGCGCTTGTGCAGGGAGTTCAGCAAAAAAATTATTAGTTTGGTTCTCATAAAAAACTCCATGTAAGACTGAAATCCATGTGAAACTTCATAACAACAGTTTTGATAACATAAATAAGTCACATCCTCATTCAGCCCAGGTCTTTCTGACCGTGAGGCTCTTACCTCTTCTGCATCAACTGACGAGTTTCCGTTTTTTGGGCCGTGAAAAAATCCTCAAAGAGCACGTGCAGAATTTCCTAAGAGCAGATCTGTAAAAGAAGCAAATGACAAAGGGTATTAGTGAAATATGCTGTGACATAACATGCACATATGCCTGTTCTTTCTGCCATATAGCACTGCTGGGGCATATGAAAAAAGACGAGCAATTTGAGGACAGAGTTGGGACCTCAGACCATATGCAGAGCCGCAATCCTGCGCAATGCTTCAGCTGGCTAATGGCTTTTTTTTTTGTCAGACTACTTTCCACTCTTGCTTCATTAAACCCTTATAGCTCCTGGCACTGTAACTGAACTCCTCAGCCTCTTTGCAGAGATCCTGCTTGAAGCTTATAGATCGGAATAAGTTTGTAGCAGCACGTTTCGTATCATTTGTACCAAACAGGCAAAATACAATACCCCACATAAAAAGTGATTCACCTGGGGAATGTAGATAAAAATTGTGTTTCTGCTTCTCAACCCCAACCCCACCCTTTTCCGGCCCCCCGGCGCAGACTACATATAGTTCTCCCCACATCATAAATCTCTGACGAAGAGGCTGGGTGGGCTCCTCGCTCCACTTTCCTCATGCATCAAGGATGGAGGAGCCGTTTGAGGCGAGAATATGAAATGAGATGATTATGGAGAGAAACAACTCGCTGGCAAATATCTATTTCAATCAGTCGCTGGACGTTGGAGGTTATCGATCAAAAGCCCACCATCATGAATCCCACTTATTTCTTGCCATGTGTCACTTTTTTCTTTGGCCTGTGCTCAGTTGTGGATTTGCAGAATTCATCAAACCTTTGGATTATGAAGATTAAAGCAAATGGCAATGAGAGAGACGTTCGCTTGCGTGGCGACAGTCCTGCTCAATACGGAGGATTGATAGTTTCCCGCAGTGATGGGATTTACATATCAAACAGGCGTGGAAGAGATGGACTTCCCTGGCCACGAGCTGATGTTAGGATGAGATGGAAAATAAAGGACAGAGATGACAATCCACAGCACCTCTTGCACAAAAACATTAAACACTTCCCCTGCCTTCCTTTGGCACTTTGTTAAAGTGGAGAGAAGAGCCCGATGCTCTCCAAGAGATTAAATAAGGCTTTTTTAGAGGTTGTGCCAATTAAAGGTAAGGGCCTTCAGAATTGTTGGAGGGAAAGAGCGAGGGAGTGAGACATGCAACAGAGGCTCCCCCCGGCAGCTCTGGAGTTGTCGCTGATGGTTGTCTTTGCAGGCTCAGAGCAGGTCATTACTGCAGGGCTCTTGGTGGCATTAGGCGTCTTTGGAGGGCTTTAGAGAGAGAGATTGAGGTTGACTCTCAGCAGAAGAGTAGTGTCCACCTCAGGGGGATGAAACGAAGATATTCCACAGGCTCCTAAGCCTGCTGGGTTCTGGGGAGGACACCCCGACCTCTCAACAATGACCACATCACAGAAGTGATATGTACACAAGTGGCATCCTTCAAGAGGCTGTTTTCAACCAAAGGGAAGGACGTAAAGTCGGCCTGGAGCTAATGGAGTGAAGAAAAAATACTTTTATTGGGTTGATAAGAAAACACCATGGGTTGTATTAATGTTTACTAAATGTTTTTTAATTCAATTCACAGAAACACAATTCAGATTTACAGGTTGCCACTATACCATGTTATAATATATCTGTAACAACTGTGTAATTATGTATTCATAAGGCATGCAATAACAATGTAATTACTGATGATGCATTGACTATGTGATAGCACAGGTATTGACTTCGTTTGCTATTTTTTATACAATTTGAACTGTTTTTGTACTGCTTTTATTTGTTTTTTGCTGTTATACAAGTGTATGCAAATGTAACTACAGTACATACGTCAGCTAAATGCCATAAATGTAAATGTAAATGTACATAAGTAAAAACTGAAGATGAAATGCATTACAAAAGTATACATCTGTAACAGTGAATACATCTCATTATACTTTTATTATATGCCTTATTAATGTGTAACTACACTGTTGTTACAGACATTAACATAACAGGCAAATAGCCCTAGAACACAAACAGAGTTGCGTGAGTTCACATGATTTGGAAAACAGATTTAGATTTTTATTACATTTATGTTTAAATGATCTTATTGTTGTTGCACTATTAAATTAAATGTATCATTACTTTCTTTGTGGAAAAAAGCTGCTTTGTATGTAGCTCACAAAGGAGAACATCCCAAAATGTGTCTATTATTCAAAAATACTCTGTCTTGCTCCTGAAAAGGCAGCTTGTTTTTGTAAAAAGAAAAATTGTGTCTGATGAGAATGAAGCATCAGAGAGGAAGGAAAGCTGCATTCAAAAGGGTTAATGCTAGAGCTAACAGTGAGAACATTATGCAAGTATTCATCTACACCTTTCTTCTCAGTTGCCAACATGATAAAATGTGACCATGTATCGTTGGCAGTAAGTTTTAATCACAGATGAAAGCCTGCTGTACAACAGTCCTGCTCACTGTGTTATTGTTGAGTTATCACAGAGACTGGAAATGCAATTAGCTACATCTGAAAGAAATGTCAGGTGTGTTCAGAAAGATGAAGAGAGATGCTGATGGTTCTACCATGGCTGAAAATGCTGTAGAACTTGGATCCCCTGCTCCAGTCCTGGACACCAGAGCTAATTAAATGAGTAAGTAAAGTAAGTAAAATGTTCATACAGGAACACACTACAGCACAGCTCATAGTGTGAAAAATGACATTTATATTTTGCATTTAAACCATTCAGCAAATGAAATATTTGGCTGCCGGTGAAACAGCACCCTGGAGCAGTGTTAGGTGGAGGGTATCTTGCACAAGGTATTGTCCTGGGATTCAAACCCTTGGCCTTCTAATTGCAGGGGCAACTCCCAAACCACCAGGCTACCAGCCACAGATGAATGTATAATGGCAAAGAAAGCTGTGGAACTGGGGTCCCCAGCTCTGGTCCTGGAGGTCCAGTGTCCAGTACAATTTTGTTATTTTTCTGCTCAAACACACCAAATTCAACTCGCCAGTTAATTTCTAGGTTTGCTAAGATCAACCCTCAAAGACTGCAGCTGGAAATTCCTGCTGTAGAACATCTAGAAGTTCTAGATACATTTAGATATTGTAGAAGTTCTAATACATTTAACATCCAGGCCAGTTTAGAAGATCTAAATCTACAATGATCACAAACTACTGGTACAACAAGTGGTTCCCAACTTTTGAACAATAGTGTGTCTAATTTGCCAGACTGGCAGAGGTCAAAATCTTGCACTTGCTGACTAATTTGCTAGAAATTCAGGTCAGAACTGAACCATGACTTTTGCTCTCAACTTGAGAGCATAATCTTCCTCCTTTTTTCTGCAGCCCTACAGAACCTAATGCCCTGTGTGGAGACTTGGGGAGCTGAGGGCTGGGATGTGAATTAATTAAAGAACAGTAGCTAATGAGGAACCCCTCAGGAGTGGACAACCAGCTAAAGAAGCCACTGCTCTTAGTTCAGACCACCCATACACAGCTAGCTCGAAATATCTCAGTGCTTTTGAGAGTCACATGAAAAAATGAAGCGAAAAATAGCTAAGAGAGAACATGAACCTGCCAGAGTGGTTCAATAGAGAAACCAGTGTTGACTGAAACTGTTCGTGAGCTGATGTCACTCTACAGATCTACAGTAAGAAAGGTTGATGGACAGAAAAGGTCTAAACACTTCTGTCTCTTATACATGATAAAGACCCAAGAGAGAGTGTGGTTGTTTTCTTTTCAAAGCACAAAATACTGGGAGTAATTTTCATGATGCACCAATTCCAATGAACTATGGCTGAGAGTAAATACTAACTATGTACAGTTTAAACAGTTTAAAGCTTCTAACATTGCTGCCATTGTTGATGCCCAGAGGCAAAACAAAGAGGTTTCAGTCACTGCTAGTTAAAAATCATACAGCCCTAAACAAACAGAACTCAAGCAGTGAAATTAAACAGGGACATCGAAATGCACTCAGCACTGAACAACACATCCCTACAGCCAAATACGAAGAAAGCCAATTAGGAAGTCAAAATGTTTTGTTGTTTTCTGATATATAATGTCAAAATAATGACTTATTTTCTGTAAATATTACATTCTTATATAAAATCCTTAATCTTTCTTCACAAGAAACCATTTTTATTTCTTATTTAATGTGGCAACACTTTTTTTGAAGGACAGGATTTGTAAGGCTAACACTGATATAAGCTTTAATGACAACTGACATGAACATAAATATAATCTAAGGACTTACAGTACTGAGCAAAAGTCTTGTGCCACCCCTCATTTCTTCATATTTAGCTTCAAAATATTAAGACTTTCTTGTATTTTTAATGTGACCTTGACTAACAGTTTTCCAGGCTTCCTGAAAGACAGTCAAAGACTAATTTTCAGTCTAGTCCCTGAACCTGACCAGTTTCAGAGGAATGGTTTTGTTTGTTAAGACAGTGACCTGGCAGTGATCAGTATACTGGTGGTGCTGAATGCTGAGTGGTTGGAACTCTTTTATCTAGGCTTCTTGTACCTATGGGCACTTTTGGCAGCCTGTCAGTAAAATATTTATTTACATTTCTTTCATTCAAGCTACACAATATGATGAAGATAAGACAGTCAGGTTTGCAGAAAATAGTATTTTAATGTCATATAAGGTCAGAAAATATAAAGAAATGAGGGCAGTGGCTTATGAGAAGTTCAGATAATGGTTAAATTTATGGAAATTGGACCTGAAATGATCTGACCTTTTCTACCATTTTCCAGAAATAAAAAAGTGTGAGTTTATACAGAGTTGGTCATCTATTACTTATAAATTTGTGCCTGTGCTTTTTTTTTGCATAGAAGTTTCTAGTAGATCACCTGTTAAATTGATGGCCCCTACTGGGGCAAAGTTCCTGTATATTATATAAGTAATTTGTTCCCTTCACTTGAAATTTATACAGTTGTGTTTGAATGATATCAGTAATATTGGTGAGAGCAGACTTCATTTTGCCAAAAATTTTGCAATTTTGACCTTGTTTAAACTCAACTGAAACCCACAGGTTTTAAAGTTTGCCTTTGCTAATGGAGATCTAATGTAAAAGGCCTTTTTGTTCAATAATCAGCCTTCGTTAAGAAACACTTTATAATGCAGAGAGGAGGCTTGGCTCAGATTTAGTATCCAGAAAGTAACAACCCATTGCTGGGGTGTTAATAATAGTAGGCAACTCTTGCATGTAGAGGGCAAAACAAGGACAGGAACAAACTGCCCTCAGACATTCCAGTGACCGCTTTGTCCACTGCCCCACTATGCCAGCATTTCAGAATCCTGCTAACTGAGCAAGGCTGTTGTCCAGCCTCCTTTAGCAAATGTCCTCACCCCCCAGAGACCCCAACAGGCCATGTGAGAGATGTGAGAGATTTCCTGCTGCCCTCTCCTCAATTTGATTAGCAGAATATCGAGGGACATTAAGGGCGTTAGTGACTCATAGCCGGCATTATGCCCAAGTATATTGGTTCAGAGTGCTGGGATACTCAGACATAAACCAGTCCAAACTGTCACTCAGAAAAAGGAAGTGAAGATAGTCAGAAGGTTTATAAGGTCCATTCATTATAACCCATGCTCGTCACACCTTATTCCTTTATATTACTTTATGCGTGTCAAATAAAAAAAATGGGAACAAATATTCTGCACCACCAGTATACTGATCACCGCCTGATCATCTGGAATCATCTGCTCCTGTTTCTTCACTGGTTCAGGACTTCAGTTAGATGGTCTTTGTTCTGCTTGAATGATTCATACGTAGGTCACTGTGTGTCTTAACAAACAAAAACATTCCTCTGAAACTGGTCAGGTTCAGGGACTGGACTGAAAATGAGAAGCCTGGAGAACTGTTCCGCAAGACCACATAAAAAATATGAATAAATGATTCATAGTTGAAATATTACAAATGTTTGCACAGTAATATTCTTATAGTTATCATGACTTTATGTACCTAAACAACAATTCTCATTTTCAATCCTCTCTTTATCTCTTAAAAGAAAACAAGCTTCTGGGCCTGTTCTAATGGCTACCAAGTACTTGGCTTTGAATGAAGCACGCCTTATGATAAGGGAGGCATAAAAGATTCTGACTGAATAAACAGATTCATGCAAATGCTTTAGTTCTGAGACATCACAAAACACAAAACGTGCTGTGTGTGGCTTAGAATGGACTGAGGAGTGGATGGTGCTACTTTTTCTATGCTCCATATGTTTGCACTGTCTGCTGTCAGTTGTGATTTTATTGCATGTGTGTTCAGTCTGCTGGGTTCCACCACATAGGAACTTTTCCTGCAAAATGAAGCCCTGTCCTGCATTTAAGAGAAAATTAGCTGAGATGCAATTAACCAATTAGCTGTTCTAAACTGATTAATCATTTCACTGCCCGTTTGTTATTTCACGTTGTTATTTTGCCTCGGTTTGTCCGTGATGGTGGTATATTTTGTTCACCAAGCTGAAGCGAATTGATTAACAACAGCCTGTGATTCAGCCTTAAAAAGTGTTGTTATTATTATACACACCAAGGTGTTAATGAGCTAGATGAGGAAAAGATGCTTTTACCCATTGACTTTGAGCCTCTGCCCCAGATGAAAAGCAAAAGAAAGCAAGAAAAGAAAGAGTTACATCAGAAACAATAACAAACTCCCCGATTGGAGTAACGTGAAGAATCTGGAAAAGAGAAATCCAGTATACCTGCCAGTCCACAAAGCCTAAAAACAGCAGAAGAGAGAGGAGAGAAAAGGCGACGCCGGTGGGGATGGATGACTGTAATTGCAAGTTGTTGTGGGGAGACGGACTGGGGCTACAGATAATGCGGCTCTCTATCATGTGCTGCGAAAACGAGTGAGTCCTTTACAGGCCCACACTAATCTATCTATCTATCTATCTATCTATCTATCTATCCATCTATCCATCTATCCATCTATCTATCTATCTATCCATCTATCCATCTATCTATCTATCTATCAAAAAAAATCATATAAAACTTCCATTAAATATATATATATATATAATATAAACAAATAAATGTTGAGCTCAGGACTGCATCAAATGTGATGCATCAAATTTCCACAGTGTGAAAATGACACACACATTTCAGTGGTAGTCCAGTTCACACCCGTTCAGCTTTCAGCTACAGTCACACAGAAACGGCCCACACTGGCAGGAAAACACACAAGTGTGTGTGAGCGCTCTTTGGCTCAGGTTGAGTGTTCCTGGTAAGACAGGCCTGTGCATGTGATGGTCAGAGAGAGAGACAGACTCTCAACAGCATCCCATGAGACTAAGTGCTCTCCAGGACTGAGACCTGGCCCTTCTATGTTAAAAAAAACTGCTGCATGACCTGCACTCAAATACGGAGCCCAGTAGGTCTAAACAAATGAGATCTTTCAAAAATCTATTAAACTACATGGCTAAATGTAAAGTGCAACCAAGTGTCAATTACCAGCAGCAGCAAAGAATCAGACAACTGTACCGATCTCAGAGGAAACGATTGTACGGGCATACAGAAACACAATGACAAGAAACTACTTTCATGTTAAACTAAAACGGCGAGTTATTTCGCTTGCAGCCACTTTACCGACCAGCCCTGTATGAATGAGGCACATATGCTTCAGCTTGCATTTGAATATTCATAAATAATATGCCTGCATATTGCCTGCATATTTTTTTTTAATTAGCAGGAGGTCTTAATTGCTGTGTATATGCATGTTTTCATGGAACAATGCAATCGTACATGGAAATTTCATGTCACAGCTGTGGCGGAATGTGGATGTTGGGATTTCAAAGTGGAAGATGAACGCAGACCCATCATTTTGTTTCATTAAGCAGCTACTCGGCACTCACTTATTTGAAGCCACTCAGTATGGACAGTATGGAAATTCTTGTTCATTCCTTTTCTTTGTGGGTGATTTGTGTGTATGCATGAGTCCCAGTGCTTTTCCCATCTACCCGGTAAATGGATTGGGTTTGCAGTATGGTGTGGTAATGACTGTGTGCAGTCACATATTTTATCGCACAAAACCATTGATTTGTTCTTTGAAAGTAGTTACAAAAGCTAGCAGGTTCTCCTCTTTCCTCATTCAGTGTTGAATAACATTTTAGTTAGACGGTCAGCTTCCATGGAATCATGCAACATTTAACTTTGCAAATAGATTTAAACAAATATTAGAGACCACCAAGTGAATTTACTCAGTTTAGACTGCATAATCCCCATCAACTGAGCTCATTAAAATCCTAATCAGAACCAAAATCTGAAAATGTTATTAATCCCTGAGACATCGCTTATGCTTTAACTGTCAAAATAGTCAAAATAAAGCTCTCCAGAAATACTACAAAAAGGCTTTGTACTAAACACACTATGCTCTATGTACAATATGTTATACATAAATCCTGTAAGATCAATTGAAATCTTAAAAAAAAATCAAGATTCAAGGTTCAAGAATCTTTATTTGTCACTTGCATAGTTATGAACCGCTCCTTTTATGCAAACTTAATAAAAATAAGTCAATTTCTGAAACATAAATAAAAAAAGAAAAGTAAAGTAGAAATAAGTATAAAAGTAAGTTCTAAATTTAGAAACCAACCGGAAAATACTCTGCACTGATGTATGGTTTTAATATCATGCTAAACAATACTACTCTGCATCTACACTGCATTTACTACATCTATTGTGCTACAGCTATTATTATGTTAAAAGTCAAGCAAGATGAGCTGTTCTGGCTACACTTGTTTGCACTGCAACCATGACAATGGAGCTCTGATTGGTCAGTTTGATTTGGGTTGGAATAGATGCTACTGAGTCTCTTACGCTTTGTAAATCGAAGAATGCCAACAATATTGACTCAAAATTGTAATTGTATTAAATCATTGCATTCATGGCAATTCCCTTATATTGTGTGTATCATAGCCTGTTTACATCCAGTTTTTTTGTAGAAGAGTGCACATTTATCATAACTGACACTTTCATGAATTGCAGTTCATGAATGTCCATACAGGTTTGTTATTAAGTGGCAATAAGATGTTAGACTCATGAATACCGACCAGTAAAATGTAGCAGAGGCATTACCTGCATTTATTTGCCACCATAGTGCTTTTATAGTGCTTAACACTCATGTAGTGTAGACCAGTACCGTACTAAAATGTGTGTGTGTCTTCTCAGTGCCCTACCAGGATCAGACAAAAATTCCATTGGATCTCAAATGTCAGAAACCACTGGAGGGTGTGTCTACTCAGGAGAAACTGGTGGGCATCAAGTCCACTTCAACGCGAGATATTCCAACTGATCGGGCAGGGACATAAGAACTAGGTACACACACACACAAACGCACACACACACACACACACACACACGCATAAGACTTTCTATTCTTATAACAAGATATCCTATTTAGTGCCGCAAAACCGTCTACCGTCTAGTACCGTCTACTAAATCCATTTTTAATTGGGGTCTCATGTCCAATTAATCCAGATGGACAACGGGCAAAAATATTAGACCGTGACATCTAATCTGTAAACAAAATCAGTCCACAATGGATATAAACATAGCCTAGATGGAAAGAAAACCCTCTTTTGAAGATTTAAGCCTTATCCGCTTTGCCTGTGTGGCCTTTCCATGCTTAGCAGCTGTCCCAATTACTGACTGTAGCTCCGGACTGGGACTCTAACACGTGTGACGTGCTCCAGAAAAACCAAAAAAAATATTGAGGAGTAAAGCCGCCCGCCTTTAAAGATCAGCCATCATCAGCAGTGATGCAATTACTACTCCACCATCTGTCATAGATTTTTGTTAGTAAATGTCAATGAGAGGAAGAAAGGTTGGGTTTTTAGAGCAGATTTTAGAAGTGCTGAGTTCGTGCTTTGAGCTAGTTCGGCTCTTTTGACATTTTACACTGTCGCTGATGGACAACATGCACCAAATATTACATATAATCAAGATTATCAGAAGATTTTTGAGGTTTTAAAAAATATATTTTTTAAAACTTTAAGAAAAAATACGTTTTTTGTGTTAGTAATCAGTTACAGTTTGTTGGTGGCCATAAACATTGACTGTAGAATCGAATTTTCTATATAAAGTTCATAAGCAGCTTCATAAACCCACAAATTGCAACTGACGACAAACACAGATTTAATTAATTGTTTAATCTTAACACCTTAAAATAATTTTTTTGTGCTAGTGGTCATTTTTGTGGGTTCTGGTAAAAAAAAAACCCAACATTTCAGCCTTAAAAAGAAAATAAAGTTCTCAGTTGGCCCAACCGCCCCTAGTGATGCCACAGCCATTCGTAACTGGCAATTCAAGACAGCATAGGTGCTTCTGCCTTCTCGGGGCTGTAACCCCATTACACAGTGTAATGTGAACCTTAAATTAGTGTTCGCCTCCAAGCGTGTTGAGCTGTCCTAGCAACAGTTCAAAAAGATACAGTGGAATGCATGTGCATACACCCTCCCAATTTTGCCACATTATGTGATACCTTGTTGATTGATCACAAAGAACCATGTTTGAAAACGAGATCTGGGTGTGTGAAGAACTTTTAAAAGTTTAAAGAACCATCACATAACGGCGATATTTTTTTTATCGCGCAATAAGAATCTCGCGCCCAGCACTAATAAAATAAGACACATAAGACTTCACTAGCAAAGGGGAGGGGTAGGGGAGTGGGGATAGTCCCATGTAGGCAAACAGCCATCTGGTCCTGCAGCCGACAGGGGCCGCTAGTCACAGACCCGCCCGCTCAACCGGAGGTATTAAGTACCGAAGCCATGGGATGGGGGAAGGTGCCGTGATTTTTTTATCTGTAGCTGTGTACGTATGTATGTGTGTGAGTGTGAGTGAATGATGTTTAAGCCTGTGTAGCCTGAGACCAGTCTGCAGCAGGTGTCCTTGGAGCTGGTGAAAGGAATTCAGAGTGTCTTGTTATCTTGCTCTTTGGGGGAAGTTGTTTATCTCCAGCGACGGCCGATATTACCATTGTACAGACTGCACTGTAATTCATACATGGGCATTTTCTTTGCTATGCCTGTCGTTTCCTATTGTAAAAGTAGGGTAAATACAGTAACAATTGAATGTATTAGTTATTAATAAAAAAATGTTTTATTGTACAACTGGCACTAAAATACATGAAGAATAATATATTGCCACAAAATAAATTATTGAGAGAGAGAGAGTAAGAGAGAGAGAGAGAGGTTTAAATACGGGCATTAAACGCACTCTGAAAAAAACTTTTCAGGAGCCCGTGGTTTGCCCGTATTTAAACCTCTCTCTCCGTTTAAATACGGGCAATCCACACGCTCCAAAAAAAAGGAAGAAATCTCTTATTCACTCAAACAAAATTGCAATAATGGCATTAGATGTACTTTTAGTAGTGTTTCTTCATCCAACTGATCTCATAGCAAGAGGTGAGTGTTGATTACAGCAGTTTCTCATTAAATAAGACGAGATTCAGGTGATCTCTAATCAGTATCTCATTAAGCAGAATGAGGTGCTTGTGTAGGACTTTAACAGACACTGGAATGGAATGGTTGTCATACTCATAGAGATGCTGATTTAAAGATTTTAAATTGTAGTGGTCTCACTTTTTTCAGAGCTGTTTTGATTTTCTAATTTAATAAAGATAAAAAGGCTGAACAACAACAAAGCCATGATTCAAATACATCGCTTTCAAATACACACTTACATGGAAGCTCCATGCTGAACACTATTCTTTTGTTTTTGATTTTTTTTGTGTTCCTTTTCCTCTGCAGCACTCACTAACACGTTCCACTCAGTGGTCAAAAAGAACACAAATCCTTCTGACCTTTCTGTCCAAGTGGATCAGTCCAATGAAGCCAAAACACGGTGCCATAGAACTCCCTGCTCTCCCTCCTGAGGGCAAACGCTCGACTCTAAGGAACTGGAGGAAATCCATAACTGATTTTATGATCTTATTTCAGGCTAAAGGCTTCGGTGGCCTTCAGAAATGTTCTTCAGACATCCCTGATGAGGAAGCAGAGTGTATCCCCAATCCCCAGAGTTACCTGCAACAAGAATACCGACCCCTGTCTCGCTGGTCTGATTATGACTGGCAGTGACTGAAGGTCGGCTCAGTTCAGTTGGGCTGTCTTTACTCTGAATCGGATCGGATCTGTCATAATTCAGTCTCTAAAAATATACTGGATGATATAATCCACTTGCTTCATATGACTATTTACTCTACCCCATTTAACCGCCTCCAGCCCAGAGTGGCCTCAGCCAGCTGCTCTGCATGTCCTAGTGAGCTGCAGACATTTTTACTGAGGCAAATTCTGTAAGAAAACACAATAATTTCAGTGATCGTCAACACAAATTACATGTTACATTGTTAGATATTTAGTATTGAAATCAAATCATTAAATTATTTGATTTGTATGAAATATTTTGCATATTATACATCCCTTTCAATAATGACTGCCCCAACAAGGTAAATATTAATGTTCCAAAGGGTAATTGCTGCATAACAGACATGGAGACAGAGTAGTTGGCGGACGATCCAGAAGTAATTTGTAATTAGATTTGTTTATGTAGTTCTAGTTTAATGTAAATCTTTCTTCACTGATAGTGAAACCATAGTAAGCACTTAGCAACAACATATCAACCACCTAGCAACACCACAGCAACCATTTCCACTACCATAGCAACTGGCTAGCTACACCTTAATAAACACCTGCTCTGTCATAGTAGCCACCTAGCAACACCATAGCAACCACACTACAGTTTTCACAGCAACCATGCACGCATGATAAGGCAAGATTTTATCCAAAATGACTTCCATGTCCTAATTACAGGAGACAGTCTCCCTGGAGCAACTTGGGGTTAAGGGTCTCACTCAGGAATGCTCAAGGTAGGGTTCGAACCCATGACCGCTCAGTCCAGAGGCAAGAATCCAACCCACTAGGCCACCAGCACCCCATAACTAGAAATCCAATCTAGTTATTATTATTATTACCCATCCAAGATCTGTCCCACTTCTCCATAACCAGCATCACAGGAATTCTGGTGTGATGTCAGATTTGATGCCAATGAGGAAAAGACAGGAGGCAGAACTGGAGGTCACAGAGCTCAAGATGTTGAGGTTCTCTTTGGGAGTGACAAGGATGGATAGGATCAGGAATGAGAATATCCGAGGGACAGCTTGATGTTAGATGCTTTGGAGATTAAGTCAGAGAGGCCAGACTGAGATGGTTGGGACATGTACAGAGGAGAGACAATGATTACAGAGGTAGAAGGATGCTGAGGTTGGAGCCACCAGGCAGGAGGCTGAGAGGAAGACCAAAGAGGAGATTCATGGATACGGTTAAAGAGGACATGAAGTTGGTGTGAGAGTAGAGGATGCAGAAGATAGGACGAAATGGAGACAGGTGACTCGCTGTGGCGACCCCTGAAGGAAAAAGCCAGAAGAGAAAGAAGAAGACATAAAGTACTTTACAATCTCCACTCAATTTGCTGAGAATATCTTTTGGATTGGAACTGATCCCAGGATGTTCTCACTGGTCAGCAGCACTACAAATGGTATCATCGTTCCAAGAGCACCCGCGTATAGTGAAAAAACGCGTTGTTGTATTTTGGTAAAAAAATTATTATTATAGTGTTAACCCTAAATATGCTCCAAATATGCTCCCACTTTAATTTCATTTTAAACTCAGTTTAATACATTGCCCTTAAAGAAAATGTAAAGGTAAACCTGTATTTGCCTCTTTTAATTTGAATTCCCCGCCAAGATATGCAACTCGGAAGGTTGCGGGACAAAAGTATTGGGACACCGCGGTGAGGTGAACGGTTTTCAGGGAATAACCCCTGATCTGCTCGGGCTAAAAATACAAATGAGGGCTCGTTGAAAGGTCTCCTGGAGATCAATCAACTGTGGAATTTGAAGTGTCTGAGTAATCGTGCTTGGAGCACAGGGACTCTGGAATTCAACAAAAGGGCTTCCAGGTCAGCTACAGCCTACCCTGAGTCCTCTTGTGAGAAAACATCCAGAAAAGCAAGAAAATGCAGAGGATGTTTGCAGTTTCGGCATTATTGTGGGGATTTCCGGGTAAAGTTTTTCTGCGTGTGACTGAATCCGCGACTCCTGATCTGTACTATTATTACTAGTAGTAGTGGTAGTATACTATTTGTAATAGCAGCATTACATGAGAAATTCACAAGAAATCCATTATATAAACACAACATTAGTTCTATGCAATTCTGTTGTTACACTGAAACAGTATCACAGGATGACAATTATAACACTATACTTCTGTGGTCTGGGATTAGCTCTGATGTTGGCTTCAAAGAGGATCTCATGCTTCCTAATTCATGAGAATTTACATGATCCAATGAAAAATTAATGTGTGATATAAGAGATGAATATTCCCTCTGATGTCTGCTTTAAGGCACTCATTAGCTTTGTATCACCATGTGTTTCTCGGCAAACAATACAGGATCTATAGGGATCAGCGCAATGGATGTTTTACATATTGTTCACAAGAATAAATATCTGTCTGCTTCATTATTTATCTTCACTTCATGTATAACAGACTTTACTCAAAAGTACATCTTTCAGCTGTTACTTCATTACTATCTACTATCTGCTACCTAATCACTTTTATTGATCCAAAACCATCCAATTAATCAGCACGCTCATGAATTAAACAATACAAGATATAATGCCTCATAAATTATGGACCCCATATGGTTTGGCAAACATCTGATATCTACACAGCAATTTTGGAAGATCTAAAAGACAGCCCCATCAAAACAGCAGCTCCCAGAGCGTTAATCCTGAGGATAGCCATCTCTCACTCGCTCCAGAGAGGAACGGCATGATCTTATCTGTGATTTAAGTTATCTCACGGGCTGCAATCTCTCTCCAAATCTTTCTCAGCAGTCGTTCAGTCTCCACACACCTCAACACTGCATCAAAAAAGACATTCATCTACATTCACCTGTGAATCGCTTGACGTCTATAACTCAGTTTCCTTCTTTGAAAGAGTCGACAGCAGGGGGCATCTCTGGTAATCACAGATGAATAGATATTAAAAGATGGTGTGCCTTTGTGTAGATGTGTGTGTGTGTTTGTGTGTGTGTGCAGCTGTGTTTGCTATATGACAGCTATTACTTTGCCCGTCTGTTTGTCTAAAGGTTCAAACAGCGAGCTCGTCTGAACAGCTCATTCTTTAAGCTACAAATATCCCCATGTTATTTAAAGTACATTGGAAAAAGTTATAAGAATACAACATTTGACCTTCCATGCTCTTTTGTCAACATCCCTACTGATTCCTTGTGAACTGACAATCTTTATTTGCAACATATTGTTATTTTTAACCTAGAAGGATTTGTCCATAGAAGAAAAACAGCAGATCAGCAGACGTTCACACAGATCCTGATGTCCTGAAGGCGCTACAGGCCACTGCTGTGACATATATAACATCTAAGGCATCTATAGTATTCATAGCACCAATAGCATCTACAGCATCTATAGGATTGGCATTCAGCACCACCAGTATACTGATCACCGCTTGAACATTTGGAATCATCTGCTCCCCTGTTTCTTCGCTGCTTCAGGACTTTATGTAGATGCTCTTTGTTCTGCTTGAATGATTCATATGTAAGTCACTGTATGTCTTAACAAACAAAACCTTACTCTGAAACTGCTCAGGTTCAAGGGCAGGATTGGAAATGAGAGTCTTTAAAAGTCCTTCAGGAAGCCTGGAAAACTGTTCTGCAAGCCTACATTTAAATACAAGATGTCTGGCTCTTTGGAAGCATAATATATATAAACACTATGGAATGTTAAGAACAGTTATGAAAGGTTATGGTAACACTGTACATCTCACGTATCTATTGAATATAACTGAACCTTCTATTCTATTTGTGTTCTATTAAACCTAAAGCTAACTTTAACCTTAACCCAAAACTTGAATCTGTTTATAATCTATTCATTTTCACCAGACTGTGTGTGAATAATTAAAGCACCTGTAGATAATCTAATTGGTGATATTCAGATCATCAAAATAAACATAACCAAAGTACCTGTAGATAATGGATTTGGGGTCCATCAAAACAAAGTGTGACCAAAAGATAACTGAGGCACAGGCTGCACTTTCTCAGAAGTTCCTGCTGTCTGAATGAGTTTGGAATCCAGAGTAGCTACTTCTGCAGAGCTGCTGAGCTGAGAACTCTTTGATGGACTCTCTGAGAGCAGCTGTCTCTTCACTGTCCCGATAAGAAGAGAAAGAAGAATCTGCATCTGGCCTCGGCTCTGGCACCGTGACAGACGGGCACTCCGAGGATCAATAGTGGATTGAATCTTCACTTCTCCTCTCTTGCATGCAAGCCTGTTAGACTGATGTCTTGCAGCCAGATAATAACAGAATGATTCGCAGATTTTACTTAGAGATCAGAAACATCCATCTTATGGCCTCATGAGGAGGAAAAACACACAACCACTTTTGACTGTTGTTTGTTTTTTTTGTGGGGGAAGAGTCTGGGTTCATGCTGTGTGTTGTCAAAAATCTTTGGAAAATCTGACAGTCTTTATGAAGAAAATTTACACAACAGAGGAAAGAGTTTATATACATCTCATCCAACATTTTCCTCTTAAGGGTATTAATAGGAGAGTTTTGTCTCCTATTCTTCTGGGAAACAACTGTGCTCTTGAACATAAGAATGTCATAGTAGAATCAATTTTGGTTTCCTACACAACCTTTTCATGGTTGGCTCTTAAAGGAATCATGAAGATCCTTTTTTTAAAAAGAAGACCTTGGAAGACCTCCAGTGCTAAACATGAGCTCAAAGAACATGTGCTATATATAGATTACGTGCTGCATTAATCTATTAATAAAGTTGGGCTGGGAGCTGGGTCTATACTACGCAAGCTATGATGACTTTCACCTTGATATTTTAGCGCGGATGTATACCTAGTCGAATTGCACTGTAGGGGGCGAGAACGAGTCTTCGAACCCGTGTGTATGCCTACTGTGAAACAGGGATCACTAGGACGGAAAGACCAGGGGGTCTTAGCCCCAGGGCTGTAGGAAGGAATTAGCGTGTATAGAGGCTGAACACTTTTCACCAAACCTTTCCTTTCACTTAAGGAAACAAGTAAAGTTAAGCAGTGAACAGTTATGGAGACTCATAGTATTGTTCTGTTGATCTTTTTAATTCAATTCATTTTTATTAATTTTGCGGGGGGGGTGTGCTTTAGACCTTCAGCAGAAATCAAATGACCCATTTTAATCTAGATTAATTTTTTTTTTAATTTTAATCTAGATTAATTTTTAAAAATTATTTTAATCTAGATTAATCTAGATTTTAAAAAATAATCCATGCCCACCTCTAATATATATATATATTTCTGGCATTTAAAACTGGGGACTGGCTCTTAAATGACTAGTCAGTGACTAAAACCTTTTGAACAAATCGCTCTCACTATTTTTAAACAAGCTATTCATCTCAAATGAATAGTTTGAAGTGAATGCAAATTAGTGGAGGGACACGTCAGCACACCCATCAAATCTACGCCTGTGGTTCAAGCAATTGGAAACATCAATCATTCGGCTACTGTGATTTCTTAAGAATAATAAAATGTCACATCGCAAAGATTATAATAGACTGTGAATGTAATAAAAAGCCCTGAATGATGGCTAACCTCCCTAAACCCCAGTGTTAATCTGTGAATCAATATGTTCTCAGTGTATGAGGTTCACGGTTTCGGATGGTATGTAACACATTGAAATCTAAACAACTGGAAAATGTGGGCAAAATTCAAACATCAAGATTCTACTGTTTTGTGTTCAATTTTATGCCGTCCAATCAGGTCTATAAGAGAACAAGTGGATATGGTGATGCATAATTAGCATCAGGCATAAATCTGACATAAGGAGAGCCATCTATTCTTACTGAAACAATCCTGGGCTTACATTCAGTAAAGGTCAGCAGACTTGTGCAGAGAGATGACTCTCTAAAGAATTCCTGGCTGGTGGCTGAAAGCTCAGGATCACCTGTATTGATTACATCACTGCGCTGCCCCAGAAGCTAACCTTTCCCCCGGTGGACGGAGTCCCTTCGCCCCCCTACACGCACTAACACACACTGCAGCTCTCTGTGCATATGCCTGGATGACTCACCTGTGACAGCTGAGTGAATTCCAGCCTCCTTCATGCTGACTGACAGTTGTTGTCCTCTGAGGAAAATGCTCGAACATGGCACCCTCAGGCGATGAGCAAGATCAAACGAGCAGCACAATAATAGTTAGTTAATTTGAAAACAGATTAAAAAGGCGACACATTCAGGGTATAGTTGGGAAAGCAAGGCTCTTACTTATCTAGCAGTTTGCAGCAGTCACTGAATAAATAATTCAGGGTCTGGCTTTAGGCAGCTTGTACTAAGAGCACAGGAGTAAAGTAGTTATGGCTGGACCTGCCAGGCCAGTAATAAAACACAGATCATCAATAAGTGTGATACTGATTGACAGCGGTCCCGTTAAGGCGATATAAAGTACTGCCAAAACTACTGCAACATGAGCGTGAATGTGTTTTAATACTACTACTACTGTTACTACTACTACTAATAGTATTACTAATACTACCAGTATTATTAGTAATACTTCTAGGATTACTACATTCCCATTTACGGCATTTAACTGGCGCTCTTATCCAGAGTGACGTACATCAAGTGCTCAAGTTCACATCTGGTCCTTAAACTTGTAAACTTGTATTCTTGTATTCAACCAAGACACTGCACGTTTGGTGCACCTAGATAACATCTGTCAAATAGTACTACTACTACTATTACTGCTACTACAACTACTACTATTACTGCTGCTGCTACTACTACTATTACTGCTACTACTACTACTGCTACTACTACTACTACTATTACTGCTGCTGCTACTACTACTACTATTACTACTACTATTATTACTGCTGCTGCTACTACTACTACTATTACTACTACTATTATTGCTACTACTACTACTACTACTGCTGCTGCTACTACTACGACTACTACTACTACTACTACTGCTACTGCTGCTGCTACTACTACTACTGCTGCTGCTG
>JBBPDB010000032.1:13846438-13863288 GCA_037974465.1 Brachypetersius altus | reverse complement strand
CTCTGCATTTAACCCATTCACCAAGTGAAGCAGGGGGCAGCTACGAACACAGCGCCCGGGGAGCAGTGCGCGGGGACAGTACTTTGCTCAGGTTACCTCAGAGGTGCCTAGCGGTCTTGGGAATCGAACCCGAATGCCTTAACCACTAGGCTACCTGCTGCCCAATAAAATATAAATGACGTTCCTTTACATTTATCAGAAGCTTTTAGCGACTTCCATTCCCTAAATACAGGGGGCATTCTCTCCCCGGAGCAACTTAGGGTTATGGGTCCTGCTCAGGGACCCATTGGTGGTGCTGAAGGTAGGACTCCAACCCATTACCTCTTGGTCTGGAGGCAAGTATCCTACCCACTGAGCTACCTCCACATGTGTTGTGCAAAAATATTAGGCCCCCTTATATCTATATTTCTTGCTTTGAATCACCTTGTTGGTGCAAAAACACTATTTAATGCCTGTCAAACTGCCTTTGGCATATTAAGTAGCCTCTTGGCACATTAACATTTTAAATAACAAAGAATACAAGAAAGTCTGACTCTTTGGAAGCAAAATATGAAGCAATGAGGGGTAGCCCAAGACTGTATTTTAAAAGTAACTCGGCCATCAACATGCTTTTAAGGAAGTGGCATTAATAAAGTTGCTTCATTTGGGGACTATGGGGTGGGGGACATATTTGGGGAGGGGGAGGGGGAATTGCATTTGTGGATGGGGGTGGATGGGGGTTGTCAAGTATACTTATCAAAAGGGGACAGAGGGGATTATGAATCATCGGAGTCAAATGTATTGATTTGGGGAGGGGGTCATTTCAAAAAGCTTGCTTTAAAGAAAATGATAATTAATAAAGTAATTTCATGTAAAAGGCCAGTGTCAGCATGGTCAGTACCTGTGTAGAAAGGTAAGATGAGAGGTTTCCCCTTGTCTGCCTGATCTTTTGGGACTTGTTCCAAAAGCGATGAATCTAGGAAGGTTACTGACTGGCATGTAACACATTATGGGAAATCTATTTAAAGACTTGAGGCAGGAATCATATTTCTGCTATAGACACTGCCTATCTTGCAAAGAGACACAGAGAGAGAGAGAGAGAGAGAGAGAGAGAGAGAGAGAGAAAGAGAGAGAATGAGAGAGAGAGAGAGAGATTTGCACTGGAGCCAGAGCTGTTAGCATATGTTAAATGTAATTTTCCTTTATTTGCAAATGCAATGGCTCATGCTGTACTTTCAGAGAACATTACAGCTTCTTTTGCCCATTGTCTTGTGAAATAATGGTTTCTGGGCAATTTATGTGAGAGTCCCTAGACAATTCCCATTCTTCTCTGCAGAAGATTTATTTTCCGGCTGCTATTGTGCATCCTTTCTTTTTATTTTTTCTCGTTCCATCAGTATAATTTCACATTTCGTGAACAGAATGGCACACTTGGCAATACTGATAACCATAAACAATAACATCATGTGAAGCGACAGATAATGATATATCATTATAAAGCCTCATATGCCCCCAAAAACATATTGCATATGCCCAAAAAACAATATGCCCCTGCAGATGATTATCTGTGAGGAGGAGGTCTTTCAAACTGAGGGGAGCAGCATTTATGTTTTTGTTTTGTTCTACAGACAGCATCTACGTGTTAGATTGAGTTTTAGAAAAGTGCGATGCAAAGACTTCCACACAGCAAGACGTCTCCCTCCACTGTGCAGGCAAAAACTAGAAACCCACAAAAGGTCATAACACAACTGCCCTTACTTTCCTGAAGATTCGTGACTAAAATAAAACTGTGTAAAGAACCTTCATATGAAGGTTCCTCCTAGAATCGTGTAATTATATGGAGGATATTTATATTTTATTCTCAAAATATATTCAGATGTTTCCATTAAAAGCTTCTTTAAGGAACCAAAAACTGGTTCCTCTATGGTTTTGTGTAATGAACTCTTAGTGGCACCTTTGTTTTTTAATTTTTTAGAATAAAGAAAAGCACATATTTACAAACATAATACACAAAATGAGCAAAAAAGAATAAATAAATGGAAAGGAATTATTAAATTAAAGAAGGTTAAAAAAAGAAATAGTAGTGAACAAGAACATGAACTTCCAAAAGACTACAGTCCGTTTCCATGGACAGTTCTGTCAGATGTTTCAGTCTGATAGATTTTTCTCTGAGAGAAGGTGTTTTATTGGAGGGTTGGTGCGGGTCGTGAGGATCGCTCCCCAGACAGCTGTTTATATTCTCGGACAGACAGAAATGAGGCTAAAATCCACCCCTTCCAGAACAGTAAGCTTGTGGAAACCTGACAGCTGCCATGTGACGTGTTAAAAGCTCCACTGCCCACAAGGCTCCAGTGCCCTGCTGCATCCTGGCGGCACGTAGAGGAACACCAGGGCTGCCCAGTTCTGGGCCATGAGGCTTTTTAAAACCACTAAGGTCACATACCACACTCACACACAGCTGTTTTCATACAACAACCTGACATGGGATCATAGAGTAGTCCCACACACACACACACACAAACATACATCCACACACACACACACACAAGTATTGGAAAACTGTTTTAATGTGCCACAACCATTGCATGGTTGCATTTCTTTATTTACTAATTTATATTTAGAAAATCAACAAACTATCTAATGAAGCGTATGCAAAGTTTGGTTTTGCAAAATTTGCTTTTCAATTAATAGTATACAGCATATGCTTTTCAGTAATATATACACACAGAAACACACATATAAAGATACAACAATGCAGATGTTCTTTACATATATTTGCATATTTATATATCAATAAAAACAACATAATATTTGACCAAGAATATTTGCATTGAATTAAATCTACAATATACATACATTTTGTCATTTTTATCTCATTTATACACTGGAAATGTTCCTAAACAACTTTGTATAAAACCTTTTCGTAGAACCGGCCTTAATGAAAACCTTTCTTTAAGATTCACACACACACACACACACACACATACACACATTCTCTCTCCTGCTGTCCAATGTCTGTGCTTTGGTTATACGCTGTCAGAAAACGAAGCCCACATATCTGAGATTAATTAGTGCCTGTCGTGTGATAAGCTAATTTATGTGTGAGCTTGATGACTTTTTTTCTTTCCTGGTTTTCTCCCTGAGATAAATACTAACAAATGCCGGAGGTGTGTGCATATGAGATCAAGAAACGAGGAGGTAAACACCATTCTGACAGAATGTGAAAATGTATATCTGTCTAACAAGAGGCAAACTCATGCATTTATACGGAGAGAGGCCTCATTTGCAAACCATGGGGCCTCATTAACATCAGTCCTGTCTAGTTTGGAGAATCTGAAAAGAGAAGGAGAGTTTTATTTGCCTGTAGATGCTCTTGAGAGTTGAAGAAGAGGTCAAGAACTGAGCTAACATTGTTGATTTTCATTCCCACTGAAAGAGCATGGTGCTTCGAGTTCATTTTACTGGTACCTTTGATTCTGGGCGACTTGACATTCAAAGGATGGGCGGTTTTCTTCAAACACAGATGCTCTCCAAGGTTATAAGAAGTGGCATATAGAGTCAGATTTTATTAGGTTTTAACACGAGCAGCACAAATCCATGCTGGAAGAGCAGTCATCATATAGCAAAACAGCTCCTTATATGTAAGTTCCACCAGTTTGTGTTCAAAGTGTCAGATATTACGTAGAACCAAAGTAATGAAAAAACTTTATGGCTTATAAAAAAAAACAGGTTTAAAAAACATCACACGCAAATGAACATAAAGAACAAAAATGAACAAATTTCTTTTTATTTGAGGTTTTAGAAACAAATAGAAATAAATGCAAGATCTCCAAACCCGGGAAATCTTTCAGGATAGTCTCCGTCCACAAGTGGGTGGGGAAAACCGCAGAGGGAGGGGCTCCAGAGAGCGACAGAGCAGCGGCATACAGAGAGAGAGAGCAGCAAAAGGAAAAGTGTGTAGCAGAATAAACACTGGTTCTAGACTGTTTTACACCATTTATATTTACTGAAAACAGAGTTTACTGATACACGCTGAGTTCTGAGGGTAAACGCCGGTTCTAGGCTGTTTTACACTGTTTATATTCACTGAAACCAGAGTTTATTAATCAACACAGAGGTTTAACCTGAAATAAACACCACAAATCACAGCCAACTTGCCCTAACTGCTCTAAACTTGCCCATAAAAGCAACGGGACAGGCCCGATCTTCAGCACATATCAGCTTGGTTGCTTCAGACCTTGACAGGGTCCCTGGACGAACAAATGGTACCATGGTCGATTCATTCCACAACATAGCTCATAACCCTGATGTGAGCCAGGTTAAGATGCTCTGTGATTTATCCTCCTGAACACACCCATGAAACCGTGACATTCGTGACAAACAGCCAGTCATGAAACATGAGGAGGGAAACAAGAAGATAAACCCCAAAATAAATGGTGCAATACATCTAGCATGGTACAAAAACAATGCTGGAATTATTGCGTTGTATTTTTGCTTCGTATAAATGTTTCCATTTTTTGCATGACTGCATGACAAACATCACAAATAAGCACCAAGAGGCTCCACCTATGTCAGAAGGTTCTCATTCACTGTCCCCAGAGTTTCAAAAATCCCAAAACCTAATCTGCAGCAACCATTTAAAAGCAAATTTTATAAATTCAAGATTATACAATTAACATTAGCTGAGTTCTTCCTTGAACCTTTATGTCTTGTAGAGGTGCTTTAAACTTTACCAAAAACATCTCACAAACATGATTTCCTAAAGAAACATCCAAAGAAAGGCTCTTTACGAAACCAAAAATGGTCACGCAAAGATCTCCTTCTTGTTGCTTGAGCAGATTAGGCCTACATAATGCATTGCCATGGCAACATAGCCTAGTAAAAAGTAATTTAGCATCATGAGACAGATAACCCTAGGTTAGGTCAAAGTAAGCTTTGCTGAAATGTTTGAACCCATCAAAGAGAGAAGAGACTTGTTGCTTTAAGACAATCTAAGTGCACGTCCCAAAACGTATTCCTGCTTTAGGGTCATCAGTTAACATGATGGCACCGAGAATCGTGGCCATCTCCCTCTTCATCTGTTTTGCTGGTAAAACTATGGTAGAAGGTAATGAAGCAAAAACAACGAGACAATAGTGGATCAGTAGAGTTCCTGAGTTGTGTTTAAGTTTTAGTTTTTGAAGTTTTGAAATAGCACAAGACCACCTCCACTTTCTCATGCTTTGTCTGCCTAGAGAATTTCACTCCCCTCCCCAAAAAAATTAGCTCCACTGACTGTCAATGCTATCGTGTGAAAGACCACTTTTTCCTGTAAAGACATCATGGCTTGGCAGTTGCTCGGTGCTTAGCTATACAAATGAGCACAAATTATTTTATTTTAGTTCCTTCTAAAATAAGGAAGCCTCTGAAGATCCAGTGGGCCAACAACTAAAGTTTTGTCTGCGCCAAACATGTTGCCGATTATTGTTTCCTCAACTTGGGACAATTCAGAGCTGATCTTGCCAAAGCGTGGCCACAAGTCGTCCCCTCCCCCACCCTCCACCTTGCCCCGTCTCTCTCCTCCTCATTATCATTTAAAACTACAGACACAAAAATAGTACGTCATCAGGAAATCTCATGGTGGGACTGGCTCGAAGTGGCTGTAATTCTGCACCAAGGCTGAATTTCAGAAAGAGACTTCAGATACAGTATTAGGGGACCACTATGACATGGCATGAGACCTTTAATAGATATAAATATATACATATATATTATATACTCACCAAACCCTGGTATTTAGGCCTAATAAAATATAAAAATAATGTCTCAGACATCAAACAGTGCATTAATAACCATGTCATGTAATTACTTTCTGTGAGGGAACTTTCAAAGGATTTAGACATTTTATTAAATTACCTTTCCAGTAAGTTTTTATTTTGCTTTAATTTAATAAAAATTATTTGATTTCTTAATGCAATGTCATACAGGTTGCCTCAAGGACTCATTTCAGTCCTCAAATCAACTTATTATATAGAATTATGAATAATTATGACTTGGGAAGTGACACATTTATCATCAAACATATCTAAATGACAAAAAATATTAGTAGAACAGTATCATTCTACACCCAAAGAGTCTTCCTTTTCCACTCCAGCACAAACCACCATTATAACAGTTTGCTTTCTTGGAACCTTTCAGTGCTACTGTAGAAAAGAGCCTTTTCCATCCTGTATGATTGTATTTCCATTTAGATGCATGTGTATCCACTTTAACATCTTGCTGGAACAGATAATTTCCGCTGACGTGATGTTCCATCTCTTTCGCCTGCTTCAGCAATGGAACCCAGATCATATCTTTGACCTTGGAGTGTGCAGCAAAGCACCCTTCCAGGTAGAGCAGGAGTTGAGCTCCGATGCTGGCCGCTTCGGGGGTTTGTGGGTACTCTCAAATGCCGCCGCTCCTTGACCTCCCTGTTCGGTGAAACGACAGCTGCTGCCGAGGCCGAGCTGCATTCGATCCTGACGAGGACTTCGGGGGGTATCTGGGCAAAGTTTAGCACGAATGGGGAGCAGTTTGCCGTCCTGCCTTGCAGAAGGCAATTAGTCTGATCGAAGGAACGAAAGTGCATCAGACTCGGTGGGGGTGAGGGGTGGATGGTATGCGGAGATGGAATGTCAGCGGGAGCTAATTATTTCCAAATTATGGGCAGCCTTTGCTGGAACTGCAAAAAAACAGTAGTAGAAGTAAGCATACAACCTTCCCCGGCCATTTCTGCTGAGAGAGGATGGAGAGATAAAAGGTGAAAGGCGAAAGGCTGCAAGCGGTCGGGGCTGTACAGGTAATTGCTGATGATAATCATGGATGCATAAAGAAGGGGGGCAACCTCCTGGCATTTTTAATCGCTGTGAAAAGAGGGCAATGGTCAAATGCTTGGTAATCATGAGGAGGGAGTCCAACTAATTACTGCAACATTTCTACGCAGATGCTCTTATAACCTTTCTCTTGCATTCAGACACACACACATGCACTCCAAAGACTTAAATCTGAAATCACTGGTGCCCACCCATACCTCAGAAGGGTCCTGGATCAAAAGTTCAGGCATCAGCTATACATCAAGCCCAACAGATCGGGTGGCCAGATTCATCCTTCTCCTGAACAGAGTCAAGGCCAAGGCTTGAGACAATAACCCACATTTACTTCCACAGTGCCAAACTCATTACTACTGAATGGAGGCAACCAAATTGAAGGGAACTCCTAAGAAACCAAAGGTGGCACTTCACATCCCATCAGACGTCTACTTCCATTCACAACCACTGTGATCAATTCTGACTTTTACACCAAACTATTCTAAATTTATTTAAATCCGAAACCAATGACACCCACCCATTCCACAAAAAGGGTTGTTCGGGGATCAACAATACATCAAGCCCAACAAGACATAAGTTTGGAACACAAACCCAAATTTACCACTGTCATGCCTTACTCATCACTGCCCATACCACGAAAAGGTTCTAGATGGCAAGATCTATATTGCTTAGGACACCAGCCCACATTTATCGTTGTTCATCAATGCCAAGCGAGGCAACACAGGTGAACAGAAATTCTGAGTCACTAAGGGCAGTGCTTCAAATCCCATCCGACTTCTGGTTCCATTCACTATCGCCACTTTGACTATGGTGAGTGGCACATTTTACATCAAACTACTCTAAATGTCTTCAAATCTGAAAACATCTGCAGCCAATTGTATGACAAAAGTTCAGAGATCAACAACTGCTATTTAGACTAAATGTCATTACTGAATAGGGCAGAAATCCTGAATCACCAAGGCCAGCGCTTCACATCTAGCTGGACGCAAAAAGACTGGCTCCACCCACCCTCCCTCCGCTCCATCCCCGCTGTGTAGCTCAGTAAGCACATATTGATTTTCCTTTGTTGCCCGTGCTTCTGTCTCTGCCTTTGTTGCGGAGCATCCTCATCCATGAGCCAAAATAGTTCCCTAGTGCTCCACTCCTACAAGAATAGTGTCTTGGAGAAAGTTATTTTATCCCCTTTTCCCCATAAGAAGGTGATTCATCACGACTCGACAACATCTGACTCGATGTTGTTTCATTTTATTTATTTATTTATTGCTTTTCATGCAACTGTACTCAATTTTTTCAGGCAACATCAACAAATGCAGTGACCATTAAGCTGTGACATTCATCTATGTGGCACATCCATTATTGCTTGTTTGAGGCCCAGAGAAGGTAAGCCCATTTAACGAGAAATCCTGCTGTATTATTAATTAAACACTAATGTTTAAAAAAAAATTGACAGATCTCCCAAATAGACTGTCAGTTTTAGATGCAAAATATAATAAGCTCTATTTTGGGTTGTTTTGATGAAGGGTGGCAAATTATTTGAAAAACAATGTTTTGCTTCCGAGAGATAAAACAGGACCTTTCTGGTTATAAAAGGGTGCTTTTTTTCAATGCAATTCAATGGACAAATGTTTTCTTACAGAATAAGAGACTCTACTGGCTCATACTGACTATATTATACAGTCACTATAGACTGAGACTATCCAACAGAAAAGCCCTAAAGTCCTAGACTGTCCACTGGACACCCACTGACCCCTTGTATTTATGGCTAACTTGTATTTAAACTGTCTATTTTGGAAGCTCAGCACACCATATAGGTGAACTTTGTAGGCCTGCAATTGCGGATTGTAATCCATCTATAGGCAGAATGCACTACTATACAGGTTTTTAAAATATGCAGTTTTTTATTGTGTTTAAATCACTATTGTTATGTGCAATACCTCATCATTACATTCAGGAGCTGTACCATATGAAATATCACTAGCATAGCAGATAGATATATGCACTTTTTATTACAACCAAAACACCGTTTTCACATTTAGAAATTCAATGAATTAAATTAAATAAAACTTGGCAGTAAAATGCCATAGTTAGAAAGGATCTTTCTACTTAAAGGCAAATATAAAAGTAATAAAGTTATGTTTCACCATGTCTGAAGTGTTGACCTGCATTATAGAGCAATGCTCACCAACCGTCGTTCAGAAGATCTACTTTCCTGCTCTAACCTGCTGCTCCGGCCCCTTTCTTAACACTTCAGCCACTCAGAGACTTCTAAAGAAGTTGCAGAATGTGGCTAAACTTCTCAGGAAGGTAGATCTCCAATACCTTAGTTGGTGATCACTGCTGTAGAGAATTCACAAATTGCCCAACTTGGCTGTTTTTGAAAGACTTGAACTTGAAAGCTTTGCTGAAGTTCACAGAGGAAATCCATTTTCACTGGATAGTTTTGTTCAGGATCCATTTAGCAATTATGTACTTTCTTCTTACTGTCGTCATTCATCATAAAAATGCACCCGAGGCAGCATTACTTTTACAGGAATCTGACTTCGTATAATGTGTTAAATGCATCGCGGTTTCTGTGAATGGATTAAATTAATATGTTGAGTTTGACACCTGTTGTTTTTAAAGCTGTACATTTCCTGTTAAAGACTTGCTTTCTTCAGCAGATCCATTCAGTCTTTCACACATTCGTCCATCCATCCATCCATCATGGGCAGATACAGAATATGTAATTTTTCTAATCTATTTAGATGTTATTATAATTATTCATTTTGGACATAGCTGTATGTTTTGCCATCTAAACAATTTTAAGATAATTTGTACTCTGGGGGACTGTACTATTATGCAGAGACTGCATTAACTAGGAACTTCACTGCTCGTAACTGTGCAATATTTAGTGATTCTTGTTAAGATATTTTTATATAGCAAATCGGTCACTATTATTTGCTCATTCTGTTGCAGAGCCACTCTGGTGGCTGAAACCCTGCAGTGTTGTTTATAAAAGTCTTAACAGAAATGTAAAACTCTTCCCATCACTTTCTTTTTTATCAGTTCTCTTGTCAGGCATTGCAGGCATAGCAGAAATGCCCTTGACACACACTGTGACAGCAGCAGTTGTTTGCTGAATAGCCAAAAGAGACGGACTGTCTCGAAACATTTGGAGAAAAACATCTCAGAAAAGATACAGAGAAATTCACTGATATTAACCATGAGTTTCACCACCACAGTCGCTGACACCCATATCTGAGTTTGTGCACAGCTCTTGAAATGTTTGGATCTTGTAGGTTAAAAGAATGTTTTTCATTTACTACAGATGTGGTTGATCAGTGAAAACAGGTTTGGACAACTGGAGCTATAAGACTGAAGTTCCTAACAAATTCTAGATTGCAATAGACACCCAAGTCTTTTCCATCAGTACGTCTCTGTCACGGTCTCTCAACCCTCTTAAACAACATCCAGCTCTTCATTAGGGTTGTTTTGTTTGACAAGATTTTGGTAAAGTGTCCCACAATTATGTCAACGAAGTGTAGGAAACAACTGAACCAGTTACTGTTCAAAATGTTTCAGTATTACGCTATGTGGACAAAAGTATTGGGTTTTTTCAGGGTTGGGCTAGTACCCTTATTTCCAGTGAAGGATAATCTTAATGCTCAACAGACCAACACAGTGCCATGCATCCAGATGGAATAGAATCGTTTCTATTCCAGCATGATTGTACACAAAGCAAGGTCCTTATTTTTTACAAGAACTTACTGTGTTACTGTGTTTATATTGTCAAAAATAAAAACAAGGTACAAAAAAAACATCAGCACAAAAACAATTTAAATGTCATGGGTACCAGTTTAAACACCTGGTCAATTGATAAAGTACGTTTTTGGCTTCTTGTGTAACTCTACTGTATTGGAGACACTTTCACAGCAATGAAAATAAAATTAGCCATGATGTGATTGATATACCACAGAGCAAAGATGGCACTGAACTGTGTCTGCCTGTTGTCGGCCGAATTGTATCCATAACACCAGCTTTCCCTTGATCCCATCACACGCATCAATACCGAGGGTAAGGAGACAGCGATGAATGGGTTTGAGCACGGGGAGCCAGTCACTCACTGAGACAGCCATATGTCTTGTTTAAAGCACCACACTCAATGCATCCTGACTGGATCTGAGGCACGACGTCCCACTTCCTCTCCTGTCAAGACATGTGTGCAGAAAGTACAGCATGCTCTAATGGGTATATTGGTATGAACGCTACTATGGAGTCAAGGGTCACTAAGCTTGTCTTATCAATCGATATTTATTGATCACTTCACAAGCCCATCTGTTGTGTTAGCCATCCTCTATCCCATCATCCACGGTCAGTTTTGGCTGACTTTTTTGGGTTTTTGAGGAAATGTGGGTGCTGAAAACCACCCAAATATTATCTGGACAATGAATGAGATAGGAGGAGCCTACAAACCTGGCAGCAACAGATGGGTTCATGTCTATGAATGTCTTGTGGCCCAGAGGAACAGTTCTCCAGGCTTTCTGAGGGACTTTCAAAGACTTTCATTTTCGTTTGGGATCATATGTTGTGATGGTCAGGTTGGTACACAGTTAGTGATCCTATTCCATTACGGTTCTACTCCACATTACGGCAAGAACCACTTAACTAAGTACAAAAAAAACCAAAAAACTGCAGGCCATCATTACCTTATTACAAAACATATTCTGGTTTGTTTTTGTTTACTGCATAATTCCATGTGTTCCCTCATCATTATGTTTGCGTTCAATATTAATCTATATGTAGAAAATAATAAAAACAAAGAAAAAACATTGGTGTGTCCAAACTTTTGACTGGTTGTGTCTGTATATATACTTATTGCACATTTCACCAAATAATATTTTTTCCACCAAAAGAGCGACCTGTAAAAGAGTTACTATAAGAGGCTCAGATGCCATAAAGCAGCAGTGAGGCAGGGGGGATCATGTGACCACCTAAACTGCATTAGTCAGAACCAGGCCAAAGCCCAGAAATCTCGTCCATTGTTAGCAGATTATCCCACTTTGCTTGCAATTAACTCTAACTCGAGCACAATTAGGTTTCATTTTCCCCTCCCTTCTTTTTCCTCTCCACTAAGATTGTCACTGAGGGGTGATGAAGAGATGAATTAGAGCTTATCATGTTGAATATTCACATCATTTCCCTGCTCCTCTCCTGGAATGCCACCTTCACTGAAGCATCCTGCTCACTGTCTTCACAACAACCTGACACAGGTGTGTGGTGTGTGTGTGTGTGTGTGTGTGTGTGTGTGTGTGTGTGTGTGTGTGTGTGTGTGTGTGTGTGTGTGTGTGTGTGCGCGTGTATGCATGTGTACATAATTGAAAACTACAGAGACAAACAGGCAGACAGAGACACAGATAGAGAGAAAGAGAAAGAGAAAGAGAGGAAGTAAATATGGAGAGAGAGGTACAGATTGAAAGACTCAAGGAGAGAGAAAGAGAGAAAGAGACAGAAAAGAGGGAGGACATACGAAAAAAAACAGCAAAGGAGAGGTAAGGAGAGGGAGAGAAATAAAGAAGAGGAGACAGAGGTAAGGAGAGCAGGAGTGAGAGTAGAAAGAAGGATAGAGAAAAAATAAAGGAAGGGCAGAAAGAAAGAAACAAGAAAAGAAAAGAAGAGAAAAGAGAGAGACTAAGCCGAGAAAGAAATAGGGACAGACTGAAAAAGCAAAGATGGAAGAAAAAGAAAGGGGCAGAAATAGGAAAAATAAGAAAAAAAGAAGACGGAGGAAAAGATATAAAGAGAGAGAGAGAGCATGCATATGCAGTACGAAAGAAAGGAAGTTCTGAGAGATCCAGGGAGGAATGGGAAAGGGCAGAAAGAGAAGAGAATGGAGGAATAAAGATGGAGTGAAAGTGCTAGTGGTAAATAAAGAGCAACGATTATTCAGAGGCCACTGTGTAACAGCCTCTTACTGAATTTTTCAGTTCATTCATTCATAGCATCTCCTCTCTAAATCAGTAGAATAAACTGATCTGCTGTCAGTGAGACTCTCACCATTTAGACCAGACTGTTTACCTGTTACTGATTCACTGGGCCAAACCAGCTTATAAAACATCCTGACACTCGCAAAACTTCACTTTTATTACCGTAACATTTTTTTTTCTCCAGGAAACTTTTTCAGTCCTAATAACTGTCTCTAAGCGAGATCGCAGCACCGAGAAACATGAAGCATCTGCTGACGTCAAAGATAAAACATCAAGGAATGCTTTTGATGTCGTAATTGAAAAAAAATCAAAAAGAAGGAAAAGCATCAATAACTTTATACTTCATGCAACAAAATATTTTCTTTTAGAGCCATTTCTTTTTTCATCTGTTCAATTCACATACATGGTACTATGTAGTCTTCAGTCATCTTTCATTTCTTTATATTTTGCTTTGAATCACCTTTTTGGTGTGAAGGTACTATTTTCTGTCAAACTGTCTCATCTCTGGCATCCTGAGTAGATTGATGGAAAGAAATGGGAACAAATTAAAGATACAAGGAGCCTAGATAAAGGAATTCCAACCAGTCAGCATTCAGCACCTCCAGTATACTGATCACCGCCTGATCATCTGGAATCATCTGCTCCTGTTCCTTCACTGGTTCAAGACTTCAGTTAGATGCTCTTTGCTCTGCTCGAATGATTCTTAACCAACAAAAACATTCCTCTGAAACTGGTCAGGTTCAGGAACTGGACTAGAAATTAGAGTCTTTGAAAGTCCTTCAGGAAGTCTGGAGAACTATTCCACAAGACCACATTAAAATACAAGAAAGTATGGATCTCTTTAAGGAAAATATGAAGAAATAAAGAGTGGTTCACAACATTTGAACAAAACTGTAGGTTTGCAATCATAGACATTAATCCATCTGTTACTGCCTGTAGATGGCTTTGGGTTTGATATGTTTGATATATACACTACCGGTCAAAAGTTCTTAAACACTCCAATGTTTCATGCTTTTTTATTGAAATTCAAACAGTTAAAGTCCAGTGAATATAATGAAATAGTACAAAGGACAGTGCTAAACTGCGAGAGGTTTAAAAATGATAAGGTTACCCAGAAGTGGAAATAATTCTCTAGTCCATGCAGTTCCTCTGGTATGTGCCTAGTTGGTTCATCCTACAGCAAAATAGTGACCCAGAACATAAGTCCAAGCTCTGCCAGAACTACCTTAGAAAAAAGAACAAGATGGTGAGCTGGAAAACATGGAGTGGTCAGAAGTCTCCAGACTTAAACCCCCCATCTAGCTGCTTTAGGATGAACTGGACAGAAGCAAAGTAACCTGTAAGTGCTGCACACTTATGGGAACTTCTGCAACATAGTTGGGAAGAACTTTCTGCAGAATGAATGACACATGACTGTGACGGTCGCCTCGCCCTCCCCCGATGTTTTCCGTTCCCCGTCTCCTGAATATTAGTTTCCTTTATTATTTATTCTGTTTATCTCATCCCCGGTATTCTGTTCCCATTTTACTTTTGTTCCTTGTCTCTGTGTCTGCCTCTGTTTCCAGCCTTCCCTTATGTCATTATACCTCCTTTCCTCCCTTCCTCCCTTCCTCCCTTTCTCCCTTGCTCCCTTTGTAGTATGCCTGTTCCATTTATACCATGTCCCATCCTCATTAGTTTCACCTGTTCCTCGTTTATGTTCTTTATTTAAACCCCAGCCTGACCCCTGTCATTTGTCTCGGCATTTGTTATACCTGTGTGTGTGTGTGTTCTCAATGTCTGCTAACTGGTTGTAGCCTCTGTGTTTTATGTCCCTTGCTTCTCCTTTGTTTTGCAGGCTCGTGCTTCCCCTTAGCACCATAGCCTGAAGTTGCGCGCTGAAGGGCAGGAATCCCTGTACCGCATTTTCTCTTGTCGATTTGCACGAGAGAGGTTTTCTTTTTCTGTTGTTTTGTAAGCCAGGAAGCACGAGCCTCGCCGTTATTTCCCTGTGTTTTGCTATATTGTTTCTGGTTGTTTTTCTGTTGTATGCTGAGTTGGGGTTTTTGGTTTTCTGTTTTGTTCTGTGTTTGTACTTTGTGTTTGTCTCCTCGCTTCTACATTGCTTTAGCGTCCTCCCCTTTCCCTTCCACACAACCACCATGACAGTGACACATTGAATCGCTTGAATTTCAGAAAAATCCGGTAGTGTATATGTATATTAGAAGGGAAAGGTGTCCCCAATGCACTGGATTTTAATAATAAAAGCTAGACTTTAGTGAAATGATGTATACAGCTTTTGTTTGGGAAAAATAGGTGTTTCTGATGTCATCAACACCTCCAACATGCTCTAGATCTTCTATACTGAGGTGTTAATCAGTTTAAAGTGATTGTGGTGGAACCCTGATTTACAGGGAGGAACAATCTGGAATCCAACATACCAATGTTCTTGCTCGTTTTTTTGAGGCTTGGGGAGCAAAATGTGTGTCTCCTGAGTGCTTGAGTGTAACAATAAACGTTGTACTCCATGACATCGTGGCCAGGAAGCTGAAAGGAGTCTTTAAAAATGAACAACCAAAAGGTTCCACTTGATACTATTGTATTCTCTCTCTCTCTCTTCCCTTTTTATGGCATGGCAGCACAGAGGGCGTTATTTATTTATGGATTTTAAACTCCATCACCTCCGTTATCTCCAGAACTCAAGTGCCTCAGTAACAATAGCTTTCTTGCTCTTGTCCTCAGTACACTTTCATTTGGTCTATCAAACCACATTCAACCCATTTGACTGTGATCTCCTCCGAGATTATAAAACTCTCTGCAACAGGCACGCAGAATAAGAGTCTGCCACTTGCCCTTTCTCTTCGGACAATTGCACACAATTGCGTGCAAAGGTTTTAGTACCCCTAGCTGGGACAGTTAGTGGCCTAGTGTTTTGGATGTTGGCCCTGCAACCAGAAAGTTGTGGATTTAGTTCCCAAGACCACCGTAGTACCCCTGAGTAAGGTACCATCTGTTCCTGGATGTCTGCTGCTTCACTCTGTAAAAGGGTTAAATACAGAGAAATAATTTTGTGCCATTCACATAAGACAGAATTTTCACTTTAAAATCATATCTAAACATGTTGCTGTTCTCACCATGGGCTTTCACTTCTGAATGTTGTAGAGAAATATAAGTGTGTACAAAATGTTTGGTTCTCCTTGTCAAATCACATTGAAGTAAAAAATCAACAATAGGAAACAAACCCTGTGGTGAAATTAACTTTTTGTGCAAAAGTTGTGGTACATATTTTACTTTGTGGGTTTTACCAAAACCAAAAAAATACATTTTACAGAAACAAATGCTTACTCTAGCAAGCAGAGAGTAAGTGCAGGGTGTGTTCTGTTCAAACTGCGAATTCTGAATATCTGAGTTCGTATTAGGAAATATTAACTTGAGTTGGATTTAGAAAGTCAGAGGAACCAACCAGAACCTAAAACAGGACTGTTCAGTACATCAGCAGTAAAAAGCGTCCCTGTAAAGACTGTTTATTAGCCCTTCTGCCCTAATAGTGTCTCATTAGAAAAGAGACAGAAGGGAGGGAAATAGAGAGTGATGGAAAAGAGAGAAATGGGGAGAGAAATAAAGAAAGTGAGGTCAGGAAAGAGATGAAAAGGGTAGAGGGATGAGTACAAGTCAGAACGTGTGTGAGAGAGAAAGATGGAGAGATGTGAAAGAGAAGGGTGGAGAAGGATCAGAGAAATTATAACAAAATGAGAGAGAGTTTCAGAAAGAGAAACAAAAGGACATGGGGAGATTCAAAATAGAAGGAGAAGGAGAAGGAGAAAGCAAGAGATAAGAAAGAGATAGGGAGAGAGAAATAGTAGAGAGACATGGAAAAAGAAGGACTGATATAGAAATGAAGCCAGAGAGATGGAGAGAAAATAGGAAAGATCAGAACAGGAAAAACAGAGGTAGAAATAAAGGGGTAGAAATAGTTGCATGGAGAATAAAGATGGAGAAAGAATGAAGGGGTGGAGGTAGCTCAGTGGGTAGGGTACTTGCCTCTGAACCAAGAGGTCACAGGTTCGAATCCTACCTTCAGCAC
>JBBPDB010000032.1:13823564-13840744 GCA_037974465.1 Brachypetersius altus | reverse complement strand
CACACACACACACACACACACACACACACACACACACACACACACACACACACACACACAAACACAAACACAAACACTTTCCATTTTCCCAGCAGCTGTCCTCTGAGGCAGTCTGAGCCTCTTCCCATGTGCGGGAGGAAGCACTATGGGTAATGCTCTCTAATTGTGTGGCGCAAAAGCAGGCTGAAAAATGCATGGGAGGAGGGAGGAGGTACGAGAGCAGAGAGAGAAGAGACTTAATGACGGCAAGAGTGCTCAGAGATGTGCGCACACACACACACAGCACAGGAGAGAAAGAGAATAGGGACGAGCGGAGAGAGAAGAAGGGCGATAAAAGAGTACAATGGAATAGGACAGACAAACAGACGGAAAAATTAGAGGGTGGGAAGGCGCTTTCAAAAGAGTGAAAAATACTTATTCTTGTATTTCATTTTCTTATTTATTTATTTGTGCAGTGATTTCCCTGTGGAAGGAGGTCAGACGGGATATGATTCTTCGTTATTTGTCTCCAGAACGTTCTACCCTAGTTCTGTGACAAGATGAAGAGAAATAACACATTATAAACTTCTTTCCTTTGCTCTAGGGGAAAAATGAGTAGTAACATCTCTCAGAAAGATCATACAAAGTAATAGCCAATGGGATGAAATAGTTGACGAATGCATTTAAAATTAAAAGACTAGAATTTGTCTCTGCATCACCACAGTTAAGAGACATGCACTGCTACAGATTTGTCTTATAAAAAAACTGTTTTATTTGATATTTTTAAATTTATAGTCATTGATTTGACAAGTTTCCAGTGTTTAACAAAAATAAAAATCTGCAGTTCATGAAATTGTGTTAAAAACGTGTGGTGTGCAAAAAACCTTTCACTGGTAGCGTTTAGTCTCTTTCCACACCTCCAATAATGATTATACACTATCAATTAATCGTGTAATCCATCAATTAATCAGATAATATTCCCAACAAATAAATCTGGTCTAATTAGAGAATAACAAACGTAATTATTTTTGCTTCAAGATCCAAATTTGCTAACATGCTAGGTAATTGCTATGCATACATTCGTCCATCCACACACACACACACACACACACACACACACACACACACACACACACACACACACACACATACGCTTAGAGGCAATTTAGTATCTCAAATTCACCTGATGTGTATCTTTGGACTGTGGGTGAAACCCAGAGAACCCTGTAGAAACCCACACAGACCCTGGGAGAACATGCAAATTCCACACAGAAAGGGCTCTTGGGAATCAAATCCAGGAAACTCTTGCTGTGAGGCAATGGTACTACAAGAATTATGTAACAAACCAAACCTGAATATACAGTTGACGGAAAGGTCACTTGCTAGGTCAATGCGAAATATGCTTCTCCCCCACATTCATATGCATTTGTGCACAAAATGTCGGAGAATTGTGTACAATTGTAGCTGTAGATGCATGTCTGATCACATGCTGGATTTACTACCACTCCCGCCCTTTAACACTTCAAGTCATTGCATCACGATTCCTAAATTATTCAATAAATTTGTAGGCTAAAAGCAGAATGCAGATCCACAAGAAAATGTAAAAGTATGATTGCGCAATCCACAACCTTGCTCACACACACTTCACATTAAAATCAATGCTTTAAGCAATTGATACCAAGCCCTTGATCTTCTGATCGAAAATTGCAGACAAACTTAAGAGGACCATAGGACATAAATATATATATTGAAGAATCGTGTATTCAAATTGCGATTTATATACAATGGTGGATTATAAACAAGAAACTAAATGACAATTTTGCTTTGACATTCTGCATCTCTCCAGTCGAGTTTGAGGCTGTGAGTGACACATTAGTGCTGAAGTTCTCCTCAATAACAGGAACACCACTCTCTCTTCATCATTGGTTTTTCTTTTTCTGCTTTGAGCTTGTATGCATGTTTACTCTGAGCTTGTTGACACTGAGCCTTTTGGAAGCTTTTATTATAAGCTTAGCTCTGATGTATTATAAGTAAACTTTCACGGCACATTCTTTGAGATATGTAGGCGACCTGCTAACTAATCCTCGCCAGTGTTTCAGGAAGGTATATTCTAATCAACTCAGTTTAATTGTGACATTTCAAGCTGACATGAAATATGCAAAACTATCAGCCCCCCCTTTAATATCTGTTCGAATTTCACAAGGTCTGATTTCGAGATGCACGTTTTTTAATGTTTCTCATTTGAGGAACTTGCTGCCGCATCCATACCTTCATTTACTTTTTGTCCCCTCTTCCTTCTATTATGTGCTCCGCTCTGATTACATCCCAGCACGTGTAGCGAAGGCTCTTTATTCGATTGGGCAGCTATCATAACAAGCATGACGGTCCTACAATACTACCCCCACAACAAACACACACACACACACACACACACAAAGGTAAAAAGGCTGTCTTTCCACTTTCCAGGTATTAAAATTCCATCAGGCTTTGTTGCAGCAGTGAAACTGCCAAGTCTGCTGGATTAGCATGAGGGATGTCAGTGCATAGTTTAAATATAAGCTCCTCAGTGCTGCCTTATCACATGACCCACCCCCATCCAAAGCCCGTATGTATTTTCTATGAACGTGTGGCATTTTTTTGACAAATGGAAAAGACTGGTGGCCAATTTGAATGTTATGCACGTGTGTGCATGAGTGTATTTATATCTTTTTCAGGACCAAATGTCATTGTAGTGATAGGAATACAGGTAAAAATGATAAAGTAGGAGCATTTTGCCAGTCCTAACAAGGAAATGAGCTGTTTTCCAGCAAAGATTCAGCTTTTTTAGGAACTTGAAGAACAGAAAGACTGTTTTGGCTACTGAGGGGAAGGTTTAGGTGTGTTATTACCGAGGTGTAGTATTAAGGGATCATAATACCGACTTGTGTGCGTTTACTTTAACCACTAATAGAGTAGTATATGTAATAAATAATAACTACGTACACTATGTTGTGGTAACAGAACCTTTCATTTTCATCTTTCTTATCAGAGAAGGAAGCAGCTTTGAGAACTTTAACGTGACATAATGTAATAAAGCGTAATTTTGTTTTGATTTATGGTTCATTAATCATGAAATGCTTCGAGAATAAGCAGCCGATGTGGTTTTTGGATCAAATGAGGTAATATGACGGTAATGCCGGACTAAATCTGTTTCAATCAAATCAAAAAAGTAATAACATATCTGACTTTACCCATTCAAATTCCAACCAATGTGATTCAAATTTGGACAGTCAGATCAGACCACATTCATGTTATTCTGGTTTGTTTCTAATAAAGTGTCCAGAGAGTGGACGTATATTGTGTATGAAGGCGGAGATATGCAGCAGAAACTTGTATATTTTGATTAATAGCTGAAGGCGACTGAGCGCAGTTGATTGAAATTTCGAGCTGAATGCACACCGAGCACTTGGAGACCGTATCCAGTCAGAACCTGCTCTGTCACACACGAGCGGTTTCCCGCGGGAGATAACCTGTTTGTGTGTCTTTGTGCGTAAGGCTGATTGCCCGTATGAAGTTTCTTCTCTCGCTACTCCACCGTCCTCCCAAGCAGAGTCGCTGGGGCGAGGCGGAGTCTCACAGTCCCCCAGCAGCAGGCACATATAATCCTCTGTTGCCTCCCATGGCTGCTCAGCCCCCTCCAAAGAGCCCAGACTCTGAACCCCTCTGTGGCAGCGGCATCTTCTTCAACTTATTTTAACCCTTTCTCATGCATACAGCACAGTGGATAAGATTTCACTCCGTTCTAAACTGTGGTGTCTGGGTGGAGTTTCCCTTCAGACTCTAAGAGGTCCATCCATGCATGAAGCTTACACAGCGGTGGAGCAGAGATCTGGAACTGGCATCAATAAATATTCATGGACTTGCAGTAGCTCTGTGCTTTTGCATTACTTTAATTCTTTTACTTATTTTTTTATTATATATTTTTTTTTGTCATTGTTTACTTTGGTTGCATTTTAAATGGATGTTATATTGCTCTTTTAAATATTGTTCAACAATTTAACATGTGACTACATATAACAAAAATCAGTTTCATTACATTTTGTTGTGTTTCTTATACAACCTCAGGACTCTGATTTTGGGGGTAACGTTTATTTTATTGTAGCTTCAGGGTTATAGTTAGAAATGTCATATTGAGAAAAAAATAATAAATTTGCCAGCACTGCTGACTGGTCTTTTGTTATAATTATAATTTTTTGCATATTAATATGTTGTTTATTTGTTGTACATGTAGATAACAGAGTTGTCAACTCTCATGCACTGAGTGTGAGACACATGCCTCAGTGAAAATAATAGTAATATTACAACAACCTTATAATGAAAAATATACATGTAACCATTGAAGGTAAGAAACCATTGAAGGTAGGAAAAAATCTGATGTGGTTTTTTGAATCAGCATGCAAAACCTGACTAAGAAACATCAAAATTTGCAATGAAACAGCTTTTATAAAAAATTGTTACCCAGTGTTGTTATTATTATTATTATTATTATTATTATTATTATTATTATTATTATTATTATTATTTGTTGTTGTTGTTGCTGTAGAATTGTTGTTGTTGTCATCAATTATTATTCATCTTTTCTCCTTTTTTTCTTCTCATTTTACTTTATTTTATGCTTTTGTGTGTCAAATGTAGCAAATAAACAATAACTGTGTTTTTAATATCTCTGTCTATTAAAAAAAGACAGGCACCAGTTTTATCCAGAAGAGTTTTGATTCACAGTCCAGATCAGATCATTAAGTTGTAAACTCATATAAGTATGCAACAGTCCCAATGTTTTAACCGTTAAAGTATCAGTTTGTCTGCTTTTTGTTTTTTTTTAAATAATTGATTCATTGATTGATTTTTATTTTCTGCACATAGCCACCTTTGCTTACTGGCATCATAGTGAATCCACTGGGATTTGCAGACTGCCATGAGCAAGAGGCTCGAATATCCTGATAAATGTCACCACACACACTAACTTTAGCAAGGGTTTCCCGAGGCACCCGGGTCTGATGAGATGAAGGTGACATTTCGTGATGCAGATGGCCTCGCTTAAGTGGGCTTTACTGATGAGCCATATTTACTTATCACAGCATTGTTAAAAACACCTTCTTAAGGGTGGCAGATACATGGCTAATTGAACAACAATAAGTGCCACACATAGCCACAGTGTTCTCTGTTTTAGTTTCTGACAGCTTGTGTGTGGTCATTAAGTACCCTAATGTATGTGCACTTCACAGTTATCACAGTTATGAATGGGCTTCAGAAAGGCCAAAAGATAAGACATTTCAGAAAATGTGGAATATTTATACGCTGTGCAACCCTCATTTCTTTTGCTTCCAAAGATCCAGAATTTCATTTACATTTACATTTACGGCATTTATCAGACGCTTTTATCCAAAGCGACTTCCATTCCCTACCTACAGGGGGCAGTCTCTCCCTGGAGCAACTTGGGGTTAAGGGTCTTGCTCAGGGACCCAATGGTGGTCTGCTGAAGATAGGATTCGAACCTATGACCTCTTGGTCCAGAGGCAAGTATCCTGTCCACCGAGCTACCTCCACCCTTTCACAAACTGGGTTTTGCTTGAACATGTTTGAACATCTATCTTCTTTACATTGTATTTTGCAGTTTTACATGTTTGTAGTCTTCATCTGGCTAATGCTGTAGATAGCTGTTACCTTTCACACAGACACTAAAAATTCTTGGCAGCCATGACGATTGCAGTGTGCTTGTGTGCAAATAAATATAGGAGACAGGATGCAACACTGAGGAAACTGACTGTCAGTCCTCCTTAGCTGAGGCTAGTTTTTGTTGTCTTTTTCCTCAAGTAGTGTGTCTGGGCTTTTAGGTTTGGTTGGATTCTGCTGATGTCACACAAATACCTGGTATATCATATGCCGTATATTTTTGATAGGTGGAATCAGGTACTGGCACCCTGATTAGTTAGATACCAACTGACACATAATGTAAAGAATCTTAAAAAGCGGAATTCAAGTTTATTGGTTAATTCATATTATTCTGATTATGATACATTCCTCAGATACTTTCTTACTGTTAAAATACCATTACATTGCACATAGACACTTCAAGTCTAATTGTATCTTTATTTACCATAATTTAGTAGTTAAAAAAGGCATTAATGGACGCAAACATGAAAGTAATTGTGTGCTCGTATTTCCCCCCGATTTCTTTTAGCTTTTGCCGCTTTAGCCATTACAAATCAATTCAAACAAAGAAAATAAAGAAAATAAAAAAAGCAAAGCTGTTGTGCACAACTGTGTGAAAACAGCTCTTCTAGGTTTTTGACTGATGAAGTAATCTAAGTAAAATAAAAAATATATTTTTAATTTTTGTCTGTCATGTCAGGATTTTACGTTATGCACGCATCAGCGATCCACCAGAACGCCAGTTTCAGCTGAACGGAATGCAGGGGGAATTGGCAATGGATTGTCATCATGTGGTACTGATTTATGAGCAGACTCTCAGTCAGGTTAGAGGGGTTTTGACTTATGCTTCTTCAGAAATTTAAGATGTTTTAGGCATACAGTCTGAGTGATGATCTTTCAGCACGCTTTGTGTATTTGTTTGTGTGTCTTTGTGTGGAAAAGTCATTCACAGACAGCAGTTGAGATACAATCAAGTTCTTTGTGCATCGGCCCACAGACATCTTCACACCGTCTAATTGAACCCCAGTGTAATTTATTAAATACAGGGTACATGAACCTGAATGTTCAGGTGAGAGCAATTACGAAACACCCAGAGCGGAATGGATGCGTCATCTCCGCAGTGGTCCCTCTCTTTGCCCTGAGGGAAAGCAGGAAGTGATAGAGAATAAGAGAGAGAGTAGGGAGAGAGAGTGATGAATTGAGAGAGGGTATGAAGGAAAAATAAACACTTACTGGATTGAAAGTTCATCATCCCTTTTGTGCATGTTTCTTTAGACCATTATGCTCTTCCTTCCAGTGACCCCATCACTACTTCTGTTTATTTTTCTTTCTTCTTTCTTCAACAGTAAGTCCCTCTGATGTGGTCTATTTGACTTGTGTCTGCTGCCCTTCCTTCTCATACCTCATATCTTTTTTTCCTCACATTGTGGAACTAAAGTTGAAAAGTTTAGAAGACTTAATGAAAATATAAAAACTAAAATATCCTCTTTCAGACCTGTTTTCACATTGTAAGGGAGTGTGAACAACTCAGTATCATGATGCAAACTGCCAGCTAATCATTTCCAATTCATAATTAAGGTTCTATTTTTTTTCCCACCAAGGTTTTTTTTTCTTTTTCTTTTTCATTATAGTTTACAATAATACCCACCCATCCCTCCCAGGCTTTCGCACAGTTAAAATAGTACCAAGTAAAATTTCAAAGCATCATGTTTGTATAACGGTAATAATAAGAATAAAAGAAGATAAATAGATAAACAAAAATAAATATAAAAACACTGTCATATATTACAGGGTTCCATCCTATTAACAATATTTAAAAAAGGCTGCCAGGTACTAAAGAACACCCTCTTATACTGTACCGAATTTTCTCCAATATCAAATAATGTATCCTATCTCTAACCCAATGTTTGAAAGTTGGAGGGGTGTTTTCCATCTACTTTAACAACACCAGTCTTCTTCCTATAAGAGTTGCAAATGCAATAACATCCCTCAAATAATGACTAAGGGAAAGATCCTGAGAAATTAACGAAGGTTCTATTTAAATGGGGGTTTCTTACATCTAGTTTAATTGAGAGTACTACATTGGATTATTGTTCCGTTCCTTGTCCATTCAGGTTTATTTCTTTCCTGGCTTTCCCTTTCACTCTAAAATCCTGTTGAGTTGCACATGGAGCACCAGGCTCCTCTCTTGTTCTTAAACAAGACCTTATTTAGAAAATAGTGTACAAGTTGAAAGGAGTGGGTGGGAGCTTGTAATAGTTGAGTGGAGAGGCAGTGTTGTCTTTCACCCCCATCAGAGAGCACAATCTCCTCAGTACACACACACAAAGAACGCCTTGTTCACTCTGTGTTGAGCTGTGCCTGCCTCTCTTTCTTCTGTTTTTTCTGTACTATTCCCTTCTATCCTACCAGCTTTCATTTTACATTGTATGCTCACTCTTTCACTTAAGTTGTTTGCTTCAGAACCTGCCTGAGCACCAGTTGTCCTGTTTCCAGTAACTCCAGACACTGACTGAAAGCGGCTCACCTATTACTATTTTTTGTCTGCTTTTTCATAACTGAAGTCCAAACGACTGGTCTCAAGTCAGTACGTTAGTAATCCTGAAATGATGGGCATTAAGGTGGAAAAGAACTTGTTCTGTGTCCTTTTGTGATGTGGTTTATCATATAAATAATTGTTATGAAAACTACATGTAGCCCTGCTTATTTAGGGTACACTCGTGAGGCGCAGAGTTTGAAAGATTTTGTTCCACCCAAAACCTTCTACAGGCTGTACTTCCACTCTGGCTAGGAAAATGTTTCATACCAACACAGCGGTACATTTTTCCCTGAATATCTCCAGTAACTGATAAAAATGGTTTAATTCATCAGTGTGTAAATTATTATTGTTGGACAAATAAAATATAATTGTAAACAGAAGAAAAGAAAAAGGGTGGACAGATTACTGACTGAAGTAATATAATCTAAATTCACCACTTAATGGTGACAAGACATTACAACCCTTACATTGGGCATACAAGATATTTATTTTCTCTGATGAAAGTTAGAACAGACTAAGACCCAGGTGTAGTCACATTATAAGAATGCCTTTAAAACTATTACTACAATTTTTTTATTAGCTCTATGAAATGGCCTGGAATAAGCCCATGACTATGGTTGTCTGGATGCTGGTTAAAAGTTGTCTTTCTATCCATTTCTTTTCAAGTTTTTTTCGTCACTTTCCTCTGAGCAAAGCAGACATATATCATAATTTAAAATACATAAAAAGTATTTTCTGGTGCCGGTTTAGTCAGAATACATACATTACATAAACATGTAGATATGAGCATGGGTTTTCAAGACCTGTCAATCAGTATCAAAAGTCTTTAGAAAGCTAATCTGACCCGATTGAACATTGTCAAATTAACAGTCTAGCTACTGAGTAGTAGAGTTTAGTAATTATTTATGAATTCTTTGACTAAATCAGACTGCAAGCTCTTTTGTCAGTAAAGACCTTCTTCAAACGAAGTGTACCTTAGGTCATATTAATCCAGTGTGATATCTGCCCTGTGTAAAACCTGAAGCATTTATTTGTGTTCATATGCCTTAAGTCAGGGTGGTTTATACTGTGCTACTGTAGGTGTAGGACTTTGGACAATAAAATATATAAAATGACGGGAAACAGGTTGATTTTCTGACAGTGATATTACAATGTTAGACACTCTGCATTCACTTCAAACAGCAATGGCCTGATGCTTTGTAGTCCAGTGTGTAAGTCACCCCCACTGCGAATCTGTCCACAATACAGTTATGTTCCAAGAGTACTCACATATTGTGAAACAACGCCTTGTGGTTAAACAAAAATAAATAAATAAATAAAACAAAAAATTTTTTTTTAAATTTTTAAAAATTAAAAAAATAAAATTTTCCCCACAAATTTACACTGACCGTCAGCAGTGCCAGTGTGTGAATACTAACATTTCCGCTGTATTGACTGCTGGAGTAGGGTCGCCCGCCACCCTACTCCAGCAGCTAACACTTTGGGGAAGGGTGACTGGCGAGAAGGGCTCAATTACACAACATAACACACACAGAAATACTCTACTACTATGTTCAATAATTATTCCCTCACAAAAATACATGAACAAAGGCCATACGGCCTCTCCCTCCTACTGCAGAGGCTCATGGGAGCCAGTCCTACCGTTCTGGCTCGTCACAGTACTGTAATTCAAGCATGTGCTTTTTCTTTGGTATGCACTGTCATGTTCTTTGGCATAAGCAGTTAAATGTAGTAATTAATTTAATTTACAGTAAAAACAATACAGGGTTTTAAAAAGAACAAAACGAAAAACACAGGGCTTATGTTAGGGTGGGTGTTTAGCAACTCAGCACGAGGGGGTGTGGCAGGCGAGGCCTGGATATCTACCTTTTACGTGCACGTGTAGCTGTTAGTAGTTTGGTTTTTAGAAACAATCTGCGTGAGACTGTAATCGCTGATACGCGTATAAGTGGGGGTTACTGTATTACCAGCATCCTGTGGTAAAATTACATTACCCCTCCTGCTCATGGAAAATTAATCCTGTCTATTGTACTTAGGTCTGTAATATACAGATCTATGGCCGAGTGTGAGTGTGAAGACATCCAATACTATATTGCTATAATGTTTTTAAAAAAGACCCTGAACTTCCCATCCCGCTGGATGTGCTGGAGCAGCAAGAGAATTATGAGCTTAGCACAACGAAGAGTCACATTCAGTCAGCATGCCTGCTGTTCCCTACGGGGAGGGTGCATGTGTGCATGTGTGCTAGTGTGCGTGAGGTTAATGCAGACAGCTCACTTTGCAAAGCTGTAATTTATTGGCCTTGTGTTTTAACGAGGAGAGACGAGAATACATTAGCATAACAGCCTTTAATCAACCTTCGGCATTGCATGAGTGGAGTAGGAGCTTAAAACATGCAACACACACCCACGCAAGCCTCTTTGATCCTTGTCTACTTATGCATAGCAGATGATGCACAACTGACAGATTGCATCATCATAAGTTGTCTCAATGGCTGTGTTTTGGATGTTTTGGCAGATTCTGTTTAAACCTAAACTGACAATGAACATGGAGGCACTATATTAAATATGCTATCAGTACAAGTCCCAAAACTGATTTTAACTAATCATTCAAAATGGTCAACTAGTCACTGTCATAATCCAAAATATTGTGAAAAGTTTTGTTGAGCAGTTCCACATGAACAGAACAAGACTGTTCTCACATTGACCTCAACCTCCCTCCTCCAAAATTCTCCATTTAGACCTTTCATACACACTCATACACATTAGGGCTGTAACGATATGCGATATAAAACCGAAATCGCAACACTCAGATCCACGAACCTGTGTCACGGTGTGATAAGAGAGAATCGTGACACACCCCTTCCAACTCCGTTGGATCTGGGCAGTTATCCCTCCTGCCCAGATCCAACGATACCACGTCTTTCCTGTTCCCCCTCCGCCAGAGTGTTGGACCCATATAAAGGAACATATGTTTTCCGCTGTAATGGGAGGATTTTCACATCAATTTCTTTTCTTTAACCAATAGCGGGTCTTAAGGTTTCAAAGAGTCCTCCCACAAGTGTAAAAACATAAAAGCATGGACAGAGTTCTTTGTTTGCTGAACTTATTCACAGTAAGTACATGGAAGTTATGACACTGGGCTTAAGTGTCTATAAGCTGGCTGGTTGTGGTACAACCACTTTGGTTTCTGTGTGATTGCTTTATTGTGTTTTGAGGGAGTTTTGTGGGCTCCAGGCAGCTGGGCGGAGCGTTTTTTTTGTTTAAATGGTGAACCGGGTGAAGCGTGTTGACACCTCCAACTCAACTCCTCAGTGAGGTTCTCCGAAGCCTATTCTGTAGTATGAATGGAAAGAAAGAGGTTTTTAAGCGTTTATTGATTTCTAATTTTGTGGTAAAGATAAGGTGTCTCCAAACAAATTGCCCCCCAAAAAAAGATTGTGGTTCAAAAATCATGATATGAACAGAATCGTGGGTTTGGTGTATCTTTACAGCCCTAATACACATGCTTTCTCAAACACTCGCACATACAAACTGCCACAAATACTATCTAGCATACACTCTTGTGCAGGCGCGCACACACACACACACACACACACACACACACACACATCTTTATCTGGTACTTCCTTTGCCGCAACCACAAGCAATCTGACCCCCTTTATTTCTCAACAGGAGTTAATACTGTAACCTTTGTCCTCGTCTTCTGCATGAATAAAACCAGCTGGAATGCTCGCACACACACACACACACACACACACACACACACACTTACTTACACACACACACTGGACAAGGCCACAAAGGCCATTCATTTTGGTCAGAAAGTACAGTTTAGCTTTTCTCTGGGGTGAATTTCTTTGCATTATACTTCTCAGCTCCCTCTGTTGGAACAAGTTCACTGTGTTTGTTTTATTCAGTGAAGCTGGTACAGACACACACACACACACACACCTCTGGCAGCATGGCTCATTTCATTCCAACCTTAATTAGCCTGGTCCATCTCAGCTGTCAATCATCCAAAATGGTGTTGTAATTAAAAAGAAACCGATCGAGGGCGAGATTTAGAAAGCACAGAACCCCCTTCACGTCTCCACTTAACAAAGCACTGTAATATTCCATCACCCATACAAAAGAGAGGGTGATTTAGGATAATGAGCTAAATTAACAATTAAGAATGGCCAATTTGTAAAGCCTGAAGACATTTTTCATGTGGTACCACATTTTAAACTAAAAGTTTTAAACTAAATGTTTTTTGTTATCATTCAACAAATTTGATGGATCAAGAGACAATGAATGAAAATAACACTAGTGAAAAATAATACATAATGTCATAGTAAGCTGATCATAATCAGAAAACTTTAGTGATCCCAGAGGAAATTGCTTAGCAGTCACAACATGTTATTGTTAATGTGTAGATTCACAGGCTATTCACAGGGGTTACGTTCCAAGAGCACCCGCATGCTGAAAAAACGCGTTGTGTTTTGGTTAAAATGCCTATTTTTGTAGTGTACAGTAATCCCCCAGTTTGAGAACCAAACTCATCGTTTCACGCAGAAATCTCCACAACAACGTGGGACCTGCAAATATTCTCCACATTTTTTTTATAGTTACAATAAGCTATGAACATTTTTATTTAGCATTCAAACAATACACAATATAAAATAAAATTTGAAATAAAATATTTTACTTGGCCCCACTCACAAAGCAAGAAAGCTGAAATATTATACAATGAAATGTCTTCAAAATGCATAGATACATTAAATTAAGAAGAGTTTATACAAATAAATGTTTAAGTTCTTTTGAAAGTAAGAAGTAATCCTGAGGCACCCAAGAGGATTATAAATATATAAAGTAGTGGTGGGCAGTAGGGCTGCAACGAACGTATACATATTTTTGACATATTTGTCAATAATAACCTATATGGGACAAACCACAGAATATACACTGCATAAATGCTTTTCTAACTTAGCAGTTTTGTCCTGGTTTCCAAATCAAAATATCTAAAAAAAAAATAACTAAATTTACTAGACACATGAAATAGTGTAAGAAATTGTCTTGTTTTCTGAAAAAACACCTCAAAATTAAGTGGTTGTTTGTTTACAACAATCAAAATTATATGGCAATGGGGTAAGAAAGATGATCTTAATCAGATATAATTTCAAACAGCAGTTTTCTAATGCCATGTTTCTTGTCTAGTAATCTTGATTTAAGATTGTTTAGATATTTGGAGTGGAAACGAGAAGCTTTTTTTTTGCAGTGTAGCTATACATGACAATAGAATAAAAATCTAATGCAAAGTGCAAAGTAACTATACCACCCCTGCTTTACTACTGTTAGTAGTAAACGGGCTAACGCTAATGGGCTAACGCTAACTTTTCGTGCTTGTCACGCTGGATAACAAGTAAACACCAGCACCAGGAGCATTACATTCCTCTCTTCAAAACAGAACAAAAGTAGGATTCTGTAGTGACTTACCCCTTCCTCCTCATCAAACACTCCAACGTGTTTGTGTTTCAGGTGCTGGATCACTGCCGTGGTGCTCCCGTATGGAGTGTCCAGTCATGTCACTTTTGCATATTTTGCAGTTAACACACACTTTCTGTTAATTTAGTGTGAAATGCTCCCACACCTTTGTAACGATTTTGCTTGGATTCAAAACCATTAAACATAAATGAAGGTCAGGGATACCATCCGCTAGTTTATCATAAGTAGTGCTTTTATTACAAATGTTTCAGAGTGCCCACATCCCACAGGAAAACGTCCATAAATATAATAGTCCACAAGAAAGTGAGATTAAATGTCCAGAGCTCCTTGGCACCGGCCTGTGATGAACTTGGGTAAGTTAATCCGAGTGCTTTGGCTGAAGCTCCGAAGGAAATCCGGACAGCCTTTAGGAGACTCCTCTGCTCCTCCGTGATCTCGACGAGTCCAGGGATAATGCCCGATCACCAAGATAAGAGAGAGCTAGAGAGAGAGACACAACACAAAGAACAGGACAGAAAAAAAACCTCCCTGCGAACAGGGTTAGTTGCATTAGCCATGAGTTTAGCAGTACACATATAATACGTACTATAACTCTTACTTACACACAAGGGAACTGCCAGGTTCGTGTAGAGGCTTTACAGGTAGTATGAAGACTTCCCACCTGCTTGGTGAAGTCCTACCATTTTATGGCTGACTGTGCTTTTATAGAACCCTTCTAATTGAAAGGTTGCACTGCCCCCTGGTGTAGGGAGTAAGGAACAGTCACAAGTATACATACATGCAATAACACAGACTGTTACATTCCCCCCCCCTCGGAAAAAGGGGTAACCACCCCGAAGAATGGTTTAAGGTTAGCAACATGTATCGTGCATTTATTGTTTTGTCCTAATATCTCAACTAAACAGTTGACAGGACTTTTACCTTTACTACTCGAGCCGGACCCTTCCATTTGGGTCCACACCAGGTCTCCTTCCTTATATGATACATCTCTGCGTCTCGTATTATAGTACTTCTCCTGCTTTTCCTGGGCTTTGGCTACGTTTCTTCGTACCGCCTAAAAAAAAGATTGCTTTGCCGTTCCAGTGTAGCATATGCAGGATGATTTGGAGGAGGGTTGCGTGATAAAGCTCTCTACAAAGGACCTTTCAGTTTCCTGCCCAGAGCTATCTCTGCAGGAGTGAATCCAGTGGTCTCTTGCCACGCTGAGTTAATGGCAAAACGAAATTCATGAAGCCACTGGTCCCAGTACTTGTGTTTCTTTTGGATGAAGGCAGAAATCATACCTTTAAGAGTATGATTGACCCTTTCTGTCAGATTGGTTTGTGGGTGATACGCAGTGGTTAGTTTCTGCACCACGCCCCATTGCCGACAGATGGAGTTCAGAACCTGAGAGGTAAACTGAGGACCTCGGTCGGAGACGAGATATGCTGGTGTTCCCCATCTAGTAAAGACTTCTTTTACTAGGATGTTGGAGATTATTGGAGCAGTAGCAGTCCTTAGGGGAAAAAGTTCCACCCACTTACTACAATAATCCACGATGACTAAAAGGTGTTCATTTAATCGTGGAGAACGTGGAAAAGGTCCCATAATATCCACTCCCAGCATATATCCAGGTTCCACTACTGGCATACTCTGTAACAAACCAGAAAGTTTATTAATCCTTGGTTTTGTTTGCTGACAAACGACACAGTTCTTACAATATTCCCACACCTCTTTTCTTACTTCTGGCCAGTAGGCAACTTCCAGTAAGCGCCGCAATGTTTTCATTCTCCCTAAGTGTTCACTTATGGACGCCCATTGTTATGGGCGTACTGGATAAACCTCTGCCTCAGAGAATAAGGTATGATTAACTGAAGATGGTTGTCATCAGCTGTTTTGGGGTTAACACGGTATAAATAATTATCCATAACAGAATAGTGTACTCTGCTTACGTCACGCGGTGTTTTAGCTTCTTCCCACAATGCTTTGAGGCTATTATCTTCCTTTTGAGTAGCTCCCAATTCCACCCAACTGCAAGGGAGATCCCATTGTTCCTTTTCCTTCTGGACAATAGTCTTCTGTACTTGTGGGGAATTGTTCAGAGCTTTAGGAAGAGGGTTAGCCATGTGCATCATGGTTTGACTAGCAGCATATAGGGGGGTAGAGCTAGAAGTTGACGAAGCAGCCCCTGGCGTACTTATTGGACTAGGAGTAGAGGAGACAGGGCTTAATTTACTAAAGCTGGATAACAGGTGAGAGTCGCGTCTTTTTAAACATTCTTTCATAGATTGACCCAACTTTAATACTTGAGACTCAATCTTTTTATGAACAGACTGACAATTCGAGTGAAGGTCCTTAAACTGGCCATCAATCATCCTGCTGATTTCCTCAAAGTCAGTTTTATTTTTACACTGCGACACTCGTACCTGTTCCGGCACATCCTGAATTCTCCTCGTCACGTTCTCCTCCAATCTTTGTAGTGCGTCTTCCAGCTTAGTAATACAGATTGCTAAAAGAACCGAAATAAGACTGGATTCAATTTCCTCTTCTGGGGGAGGTGGAGGCAGCATAGTTGCTTCTTCAACCGGGCTGTGCTGTTCCTCACCGACAGAAACATCTTCCCACAGACGTCCCGCTGTATCATCAGCTTTGTCTTCCTCCCGTAGGTAAAGAGAACTGATACTATTAAACATTTCATGCATAGGATCTCGCCGTGTCACGAACGGACCTGCTGTGAAATCGAGGAGCACCTCGTCTTCCTCTGCAACTTCAGTCTCCATGTTGGAAGAACGCTGCATAATGTTTCTAACCAATAAACAAAAAATTATGAACCGTGATGGTCAATATGGGGTTAACCAAGAAGGAATAGGGGGTAATGTAACAACCTTTACACCCGATAAACACCAGTAAACACATAGATAATCACTAGTAACATATGGATGGTTCCTGTTCGGGAGCCAATGTAACGATTTTGCTTGGATTCAAAACCAATAAACATAAAATGAAGGTCAGGGATACCATCCGCTAGTTTATCTTAAATACTGTGTTTATTATACATGTTTCAAAGTGCCCACTTCCCACTGGAAAACGTCCATAAATATAATAGTCCACAAGAAAGCAAGAATCAATGCCCAGTACTCCTTGACACCGGCCTGTAATGAACTTGAGGTAAGTTAATCCACGTGCTTTGGCTGAAGCTCCGAAGGAATCCGGACAGCCTTTAGGAGTCTCCTCTTCTCCTCCGTGATTACCGGATGCGTCCCGGGATAATGCCCGATCACCAAGAAAAGTATCATAGAGATAGAGAGAGAGAGAAACAGGACAGAAAGAGAAAACCAAAACAAAAAAAACCTCCCTGCGAACAGGGTTAGTTGCATTAGCCCAGAGTTTAGCAGTACACATATAATATACATACTATAACTCTTACTTACACAAGGGAACCACCAGATTCGTGTAGAGGCTTTACTGAGGTAGTATGAAGACTTCCCACCTGCTTGGTGAAGTCC
>JBBPDB010000032.1:13805409-13818039 GCA_037974465.1 Brachypetersius altus | reverse complement strand
TCTCTCTCTCTCTCTCTCTCTCTCTCTCTCTCTCTCTCTCTCGCTCTCTATCTATCTATCTATCTATCTATCTATCATCTGTGTTTCTTCTTCTCGAAAGCTGAACCCATTGAGAACCTCTGGCACAATACATCTCTCAATGTAATCTGGTGCCGTGACCCTTTCCAGCATCAGAAGGCATTACACTTCCATCCTCAGAGGGTGGATAATGGCTTTTTTTGTCCACGAACAGCACCTGCAATCACTGTTCGCCTCAGTGGCGTACACACACATACACACTCATATGCACGCCTACACTATCATGCCTAGGCTTGTTTCAGTCACTGACCCAAAAAAACAAACAGCAGCAGAGAGCATCCGCCGATATACATTTGTGCACTTAGAACTCCCAGCACACTCTTATACGCTCCTGAATAACACATGAAGAACCACAAAAACGAGCTCCACCACACCAAACGCTTACTTTTCATCTCTCCTTGGCACATGTGTCCATATACCCAGACCATTCCTTCCTGTTTGGGTTTCAGAACAGCAGGAATTCTGTCTCACACTGTAACAGAGACTGTCGAGACACAGTGAGAAGAAACTATGACCAATAAACTACAACTGAATGCAGGGCCAAGCAGGATGTACTAGAATATGACATGTATTCATTCATTAATTCATTCATTCATTCATTTTCTGTTACCCCTTAATCCTTACAGAGCTCAAAACCAGACCAACACAGGAGTATGACATTACTGTCGGCAAAATGTCAGAAATAATAATAATAATAATAATATTATAAACACACATACACACACATAGACTCAGATATGTATAGATAGAAAATCAGAGAGAGACAGAGACAGAGAGACAGAAAGAGAGAGAGAGAGAGAGAGAGAGAGAAACAAGAACATGAGACCATTGTTTGGGCTGAACCCCCACCCAACACCCCCCACCCCCTGACTTCACTGTAGCTCTAAAAGGACAGAAAAGGAAAAGCTAATGACGGATGTATTTTTTTGTCCCCTGCAGAGCTCTGTTATGGATATGCGAAGTGACAGCTCCTTCTCTTCTCCAGACAGCAAATGTCAGAGTTGAGCTTGTTCAGTTCTTCTGTGAGATCAGGGTTAATGAGTCCATTATATAACACCTGATTCCTGACTCATCTCTATTTCTGGCTGTTTACTTAAAAAAACACCCTGTTGCTTCTGTTTATAGAAAAGACAAGCAAGCCGTACATCTCAGTATCTCAGGATCTCTTTCTTTACTGAACAAACATATAGACCACAATGATGATAGCGGTTATTATTTTTGACACTGGCCCAGTTCTGGACTCTCTCTTTCAGCGCAGATGTTTCAGCTCAGGATGAGTCTTGTAAACATAGGGCAACAAAATAAAGTTGGTGTTCAGAAGTTCTCAGCAATACTAGAAATGTCACCAATTTGTCCCCATTATGTCAGATTTTTATGACATCAGTGTTGGAATCCCAAGAGATACCACACATTAGCATGTATTTACTCCTTGAAGAAACATTCTGCATTTTCATCATGATCCCATATGAAAATAACATTCACAAATAACTAGAACTAAATTAGCCCTCCAAAAAGTTTTTTGAGTGATGCTAAAGAATCAAGTATGATAAATAGTTTTGTGCACTTGTGGAACTTGGAGTTCAAACAACCTTCACATAATGTTCATCACTAAGAATATCTGTGGAACCTCAACATCATATGCAGGGTGTGGCAGAAGCCTAGTGGGTAAAGCACTGGCCAGTGAAACCAATGACCACAAAGCTACAGGTTCAAACCTCCTACTTTCTATCACTGTGTACTCGAGCAAAGCACTTAACCCTCAGTATATCCAAGGGGACTGTCCTTGTAACTAGTGACTGTAAGACTGTCCCTGTAACTAATGACTGTGGGACTGTGCCTTTAACTAATTACTGTAAGACTGTCGCTTTAACTAATGACTATAGGACATGCCTGTTAACTAATGACTATAAAAGGGACAGTCTTACAGTTATTAGTCAAAGGAACAGTCTAACTAATTAATGTAAGAAATTAAAGACTGTAAGACCGTCTCTGTAACTAATAACTGTAAGACTGTCCCTGTAACTAATGACTGTAAGACTGTCCCTGTGACTAACGACTGTAAGACTGTTCCTGTAACTAATGACTGTAGGACTGTCCTGTAACTAATGACTGTAAGACTGTCCCTGTAACTAATGACTGTAAGACTGTCCCTGTAACTAATGACTGTCAGAATGTCCCTGTAAATAATGACTGTAAGACTGTCTCTGTATCTAATGACTATTAGAATGTCCCTGTAAACAAGGACTATTAGACTGTCCCTGTATCTAATGACTGTCACGGTCTGGTCAGTGGCGGGTTAACGCCACTGCTTTTATGTTGAGTTTTTCCCTGCTCTGTTACTATTAAGTTCTCCCCATGTGTGTGTCATGTGTATTCAGTTGCTTTGTGTACTTTGGTTCTGTCTGTGTCACGTTTATTAGGTTCCCCCTGTGTCGTGGTTAGATCCTCATGTGTCTGTATATTGGTTCTTGTTCCGGTCCCCTGGTGTCACGTGTTCCGAGTTCCCCACCTGTTTCCTGTTTGTGTCCTCCAGGTGTCTCGTGTTTCCCCCGGTCCTGTCTGTGTATTTAAGGTCCGCGTGTGTGTCTGTCCCTTGTCAGTCATTGTCCTCATTCGTGTGTCCTCGTTTTGGGTGTCCTTCTTTATTCCCCGTTCCTGGTTAGAATCCTCAGTCTGTTCCTTTTGTTTTCTTACGGCCACCGTGCCCTGTTCCTTTGTTTGTTTTGCTTTCTAATAAACTACAAGCATGGATTCCTGTTCTCCTGCCTGGTCACTCCCAAGAGGCAGTTCAGAGTCCTGGGGGTTTATCCTCCCGGACTCTGACAGACTGTTAGAATGTCCCTGTAAATAATGACTATAAGACTGTCCCTGTATCTAATGACTGTAAGTCACTCTGGATAAGGGCATCTGCCAAATGCCTCTAGGGCAGGGACAGGAAAACCATTGCTGCCCTGTGTCCACTCTCCTAATGTACTTAAGACAGTCATCCAAATGTCCAACAGCTTTTGTGTCTTTCCTTTATCTCCTGTACCTGGCTGTTCTTCTAAGAGGATCCATTTAGCAGCTGAATCTGACACGCATCTGAGCCGGGGCGACTCAAAGTGAGACGGTAAAAGACAAGAGGAGGATTGGAATGGATTCTTCGCTTTTCCCAAAACATGTCGGGACATGTTTATAATAAGAGCCAAAAGTTTACTTGCCGTTCAAACAGGAACTGAGAAAAAAACGAGCGTACATGTTGATGTAATCGTGTCAGACATTACTTCAGAACAACTCAGGTTATTCGAGCGTGTGGATGCAGAACGCTCCAATTTGTGGATGTTGAGCAAAAAAAGTGCTAATTCTTTTTTCTCTCAGAATCTAGCCGCGTTTTGTTCCGGGAAAAAAAGAAGGAAACCCAGCAGCGGTCCGAGGCTGTTAATTTTTTTTTTGGAAAGGCTCAGAAACAGCGCAGGGGGGGCAGCAGGCAAATCTGTTTAAGCTACTTTTTCATGGGTGGGACACTTTTTTTTGTGTGTGTTTTTTTATTGCAGTTTTTCTTTCGCACCTTTTCTTTTGCACGGCAGCATTGCAGCCTTATCTCTCTCCTGCAGTATTTGCCGTTTTTGTTCTCCCAATGTCATGCTACGGTTCTCCTACAATCGCTCTTCTGTTCTGCTACAACAAATGGACGCTCGCCTCTTTTTGTCTCGGCGACAGAAAAAACTGTCTGTTTCTTATTGAAGCTCTCAACCTCTTTCCCTGCTATTGTCTCGCATCTCCTATTGTCCCCACTGCGTCCCGCCTACGCTCATTTAAGGTTATGCAATGCTTGCGGGGCAGTGCCCGATAACCCCGTTGCTGGCAGTGATGAGCGATAATTGCACCTTTCCAGTGAGGTTCAGAATTGCACCTCCACACCGTTGGAATGAAACCTTGTATCTTCAAAATAGTAGATGCTTTTTGTAGAAGCTAAGAAACACTATAATGTACACACTAATATGTAATGGAAGTTGTAACAAGACTGTATTTTGAAGTTTTGGCCAATTTTATTGGTCTATTATATATACAGTAGAGATGCATATATACAGCCATCCCCCAGTTTTACGCAGATCAGGAGTCGCAGATTCAGTCACAACTGAACTCATAGTTGATGAATATTTGTTTTGTTTGTAAAAGAAGCTGATACTGTGTGAACTGGTGAGGAGAACACAGGTTCGGTTCCAGATTCCTCCTCAGTTCCTCCAGCCGCTGTTTGGATCAGAAGCCCCTGATTTAATTTAACGAAGGACTGGTTGAGTCAAACCAGGTTTCTGATGGAACTAGAGTAATACTGGACTTCCACAAGAATATACTGATATACTGAACATAACCACTATTTATTATGTAATTTGTAATTAATTCTGTTAAGTTTTACTTAGTATATTTAGTAAGACTAATGTGAAAAACAGTTTTTCACATTATGTAACCCCATCTGCCGTAATGAGTCAGAAGTCAGCGTTCTATTTATTGAGATATGGACTGATTATGCTGAAAAACATAAAAAATATAATTTATGAGTGAGAAGATCAATACCAGGTTTTAAACCAGTTTAAGGATTCACCTCAAAAAAAAAAAAAATCACACTCAGACACTCCAAAAAACCATCCACCAAAAGCATTTTTTATTAGTTAGAGGAACTAGACCTGGTATCCATGGCATAACTCATCCTCTCTCTTCAGTGGACAATACTGTGTCAGGACAATGTTGAATAATTTTTGCACAGTTCCTGGACCTGGATAACATGAGTTAGAGTGATATATGTAGCCTAAATCCTTGCCATCTCATTGTTAACAATGTGTCCTTGGCAACTTGCATTCATGTTTCAAGTGTAATACAATTTACGTACAGTTACAAGCAAAAACTGTAACATAGCTCAGTCCGTTCAAACATAAAATCGATACCTCACCGAATTGCTTTCCTGTACAGCGTATATTTCTGTAGTGAATGTAATAAAAACTGGAATATTGATTTCAGTATTAAAATACTGGCATCTGGAACAAGTGATAGAGTAGTCAAGTAGCTCACTGATACTACAGTTGCTATATGCCTTAGGGTACACTGTTAAAAATAACAAATTATTCTTTGCTGAGGTTCATCACACCTGCATGTCTTGTTTAGGTAAAGAACTAAAAGAGAACTAAAAGTGGTTCTTCTAAGGTATCAATTCAAACAATGCTCTCTAAAACCAGAATGGTTCATCGCTGTTTGCCCCTCCCAACTTGATAGCATCATGTCACTGTGGGGAACCTAAAAACAATCTAAACTGACAATAATGGGAAAAACAGGATTAGGTTCTGCTGCTGGGACCCATTCTCCTAATATCCGAATCCCTCCTCTCTTCCCTTTCCACTGCTCAAATCCAAAGGGCTAGAAAAGTCTTTCCCCAGTGTAACAATTTATAATTTATACCACATGCTTGGAAATGGCATATTTCATGCTTGCTTTGACTTTGGCTTTCTGAAAGCAATTACCAGCCTGTTTCCATGTTTCCAAGACCACATTCAGGCACGAGACAAAGGTTCCAAATCTATGTTTGCCTTTTTTTTGGAGGGAAGAGGTGGTGGTTTGTTTTTAATCTAAGTTGCTATCAGTTTGCCACTAAGTAGCAGAGCCGAATGGCTGCTGAGTGTTCAGAGACGACAGGCGCTCTCTATTGATTCCTTGCAGGTGTAGAATGACCTGCCTATGAAAATGAGGCGCACTCTCCTCTGCTCTTTCCCAAGGTCATCAGCTAAGTGGAGGATGTTTCTCTGCACTGTGAGAGAACATCACAGTTGCTGCCATCTGGCAAGATTACCATAACGACACTGTAGAGTGCCAGTCTCATAGGACACAAAACATGGTGGTTCAATTACTACAAGTAAAAAAAAATTTTTCCATGACGTATGGTTATCTCACATAGCTAAAGAGTCTCACAGTGAAAAGAGTTAAAAACATTCAATGACATGAATAAGTCACAAAATCTGCTAGTTCTCTAAAATCTGAGCCACGTTCAAAGCTGCTGCAAAGTGATCGATATGTGCCTCCTCACAACACTTAAAATCAGTATTGATGTTCCAATGCACTAAACACCATTATCCTACACTGGTATGCAACTGACATTAGCACTTGACAGATGATGAACAGTTTTGCAATTTATTTTCTTAACTACATCTAGGCTCGTTAGTTAAATAACAGGCTAAAAGATAGCTAACAGGCTAAATGGCCCCTGCATAAATATAACTACATTTAAAGCATTAATGGATTATAACGTTTACTATAGCATTCAACACAAAGCACAAAATCTGAATAGCTGCCTATACTTTACATAATGTATTCTGTGAGTTATGAAAGTTCAGCTTCTAATTTCAAAAGGTGTGAAATTGTGCTGTACATAACATGCACTGTTTCAGAAGCACATAAGTTATATTCATTTCCATTAATTATATATGGCTTTCAGTCACAGTCATGCCTGTGTGCTGGTGGATACTGGGACAGTTAACGCCTGCGACCACCTGGGGGCGCATCTAACCCATGGACTACCAACCCTATTTTGACTCCTTTAGACACCTGTGTGTAATTACCTTGACTCTCACTCGCCTCACCTGTTTCCCCTTCATCATTACTCCCTGTGTTCCCATTAGTCCTTCTCTGTATTTATAGTCGTGTTCTCCCTTTGGTCCTCACATGAGCATACCATCACCTTACCCTCTTTGTGTTCCTGTCCCTCTTCTTAGTTTAGTTGGCCACCATGCCCCTTTCTGTTGGTTCTTGGTTTCATGTTGAATAAACCTTTTACATCTACGTCTACACTGGTTTCATCCCATTCATCTCACATCATACAGGACACGAACGTGACAGAATGCTCAAATCCGAAACTGCACCGCTCTCTTTTTGACCTGCGGCTGTTCCCGTCTCTTGCAACACGCTCTTTCCCCGCTCCAGCCAGCCAGCCAAGTCAGCGTCATCGCTGCGCCAACCAGTCAACCCAGCGTTTCCACCGCTCCAGCCGGTCCAGCCAACTTCACCTCCAGCACATAATTTTACTCCTTCAACTAGTCCTCTTCACCCGACGCTTCACCCGGTCTTTTCGATATTCAACAGGGTGATTGCTCGGTGAGCGAGTTCCGGACCCTGGCAGATGGGGGGTTGTGGAGTGCCGAGGTACTCGTGTTCACGTACCACGGGGATTGGCTCCCTGAATACAGAACGAACTCTCTCGCATCTTGCTTCCCGTGACGCTGGAGGGGATTATTATTATACCCATTCGATTCAATCCAGCTCCACTCATTCCAGCTCCACCCATTACAGCTCCACACAGCCCAGCTCCAAACAGACAAGCTCCACACAGCCCAGCTCCACTCAGTCCCATTACACTCAGTCCAGCTACACTCAGTTCAGCTTCACATATTCCAGCCTCTTCATCCAGCCAAGCCGTCTCTCCAGCCTCTTCAGCCAGCCAAGCCATCTCTCCAGCCTCTTCAGCCAGCCAAGCCGTCTCTCCAGCCAGTTCAGCTGGCCTCTCAGCCATTCCAGCTGGTCAAGCCTGCCTCTCAGTCAGCCCTGATGACGTCGCTGCCATGCCAGTCAGCCCTGATGACGCTGCCGCTGTGCCAGTCAGCTGGGAAGTCGGGTCTCCCCCTGACCCATCGGCGGTTCCCGTACCGAGCGAGTTGACTCTTGACCTGTCGCCGGTTCCTGTACCGGGCGACCCTATTACTGACCTGTCACCGGTTCCTGTACCGGGCGACCCTATTACTGACCTGTCGCCGGTTCCTGTAGCAGACGACCCTATTACTGACCCGTCGCCGGTTCCCATACCGAACTACTCCCTTCAACTTCCATTGCTGGTTTTTGCACTGGGCGGCTCTACTCATCTCTGGTTGCCGGTCTACGCGCCGGGCGGCTCTACTCATCTCCCGTCGCTGGTCTACGCATCTCAACTATCGGACTCTTCTCAACTCCTGTCACTGGTACCCACACCGGATGACTTATCTCGGTTCCTATCGCCGGTCTCCGCAACGGGCTATCCAACGGACTATTGATTGGCCTGAATTGACAAGGCATCCATGCCAGGCGATATGGGGACTTCAGGGCCGGACTCCGAACCAGCCACCCAGGCTTCAGGGTCGGACTCCGAACCGGCTGTCCAGGCTTCAGGGTCGGACTCCGAACCGGCCGCCCAGGCTTCAGGGCCAGACTCCGAACCTGTAGCCCAGGCTCCAGGACCGGACTCCGCACTTGTCTGTTTGACCTCAACTGCAGTGTAGTCTGTCGGCTCCTCCTCCTCCTCCTCCACCGTGGATGATCTCTCTGACTGGATCCTCGCACTTTCCCCCTTCGCTTGGGCTGAAGGGCTGGAGGTTATTTTTTAGTGACCCGGAGTTGCGCGTAGATGGTGGGTTCTGTCACAGTCATGCCTGTGTGCTGGTGGATACTGGGACAGTTCACGCCTGCAACCACCTGGGGGCGCATCTAACCCATGACTTACCAACCCCATTTTTGCTTCTTTAGACACCTGTGTGTAATTACCTTGACTCTCACTCGCCTCACCTGTTTCCCCTTCATCATTACTCCCTGTGTTTGTCCTTCTCTGTATTTATAGTCGTGTTCTCTCTTTGGTCCTCACATGAGCATACCATCACCTTACCCTCTTCGTGTTCCTGTCCCTCTTCTTAGTTTAGTTGGCCACCGTGCCCATTTCTGTTGGTTCTTGGTTTCACGTTGAATAAACCTTTTACATCTACGTCGATACTGGTTTTATCCCATTCATCTCACATCATACAGGACACGAACGTGACACTTTCAGTGACTTTACAACTTTGCATCTCCTCTAGATCTGTCAGGTTCCAGGGCTGGAGCTGAGCAACACAGAGTTTCAGCTCCCTGTAAAGATTTAGGTCTGGAGACTGGCTAGGCCACTCCAGAACCTTGATACGTTTCTTATGGAGCCACTCCTTGGTTATCCTGGCTGTGTGCTTCAGGTCATTGTCATGTTGGAAGACCCATCTTCAGTGCTTTGCCTGAGGGAAGGAAGTTGTTGTTCAAAATCTCACAATTCATGGCCCCATTCATCCTCTCCTTAATTCAGTGCAGTCATCCTTTCCCCTTCGCAGAAAAGAACCCCCAAAGCATGATGTTTCCACCCCAGCTGCACAGGTTTAGACCAAAATGTTCTATTTTATCATCAGTGATACCCCATGAGCCAAAATATTGCATGGAGCCCCAGTCCGAGGGAGACTGACAGCTGTCTTTAGCCTCTTCCATTTACTGACAATTGCTACAACAGTTGATCTATTTTCACCAAGGTGCTTGACAATTGCCCCATAGCCCTTTCCAGCCTTGTGGAGGTTCACAGATTTGTCTCTGGTGTCTTTGGACAGCTCTTTGGTCTAGCCCATGGTAATAGTTGGAGTCTGACTGACTGTGGGGTGGACAGGTGTCTTTAAAGAGCAACTACTAATTAGGATTACTAAGTGGAGTAGAGGTGGACTTCTTAAAGGCAGAGTAACAGGTCTTTGAGATTGCCAGGTGTGCAAATAAATGAACAAATAAATTCTTTACAAATCATACAATTTCCTGATTTTTTTTACATTCTGTATCTCACAATGGGAATGCACCTACAATGTGAATTTCTGACCCATTCATGATTTCTAATTGGGAAAACTTGCAAAATCGCAGGGTGTTCAAATACTTATATTCCTTATGTTCCAATGTATATATTATATAACATTTTACAATAAAGTACTTGAGGCCTGACTTTATCATGGGTAAAGGGGTAATATTTGGACCCCAAACATATCTTGGCCAATTGACTATATCTGTGGTGAGTGTAAAATTCTGTAAATTTGATTATTCCTTCAAGCCCAAATCACATCTGAATTGTAAATTCAGTGTAAGCAACTACTTTTAATCAACTGAGTCAGCCCGAGACCATTCATTAACGACGACAACGCTGGGAGCGAAGAGCGAGAGTTACTTGGCCGTCAGCATCAGGACTTTCTCTAGGACAGGGGATTAACAAATGAGAATGAAAATTTTCTCACATGACGGCTCCTGAGTGGAGCGCATTCTCTACGGCCGGCAGACCAGATGGGTGAGGCAAGAAAGTGGCGTTTGTTTGCCGTCCGGCATGCCAGCGCTGGCTACATCGCACAAATGTGGCGCCCAGCTCCTAAATCATTCCTAAAAGAGCGCAGATGTTGTGTTTCAAGGCCATTACCAGTCACTCTGCCCCTCAACACTCACACCGTCTTGCTGGCCTCGCTCCCACTCCCTTTCTCTCTCCTCCCAGCGGAGGCACTGGGTGAGCCAGCTTTGTGAAGCATTACACTCACAAATCCGTCTCCCAATCCTGTATTCTGTTTTTCTTCGCCATGCCATGCTGAAAGAGATTAGTGAGCCATACCTGTGTGTGACAGTTTAACTCTGGAAGACCCGCTGAGAGATACCTACACTTTATTTCAATAAAAAATGACCTACACTTTGAGTTCATCGTTGTTGGGCAATTATTCTCAAACTTTCCCCAAAGCCTTGAATGCAAGCAGGCAACAAGTAATGAAAGGTATTTCACTCTATAATGAATTTTATTGGAAAAACTGAAAGTTAATGTTTTGTCATAATGCATGACATCATATACAGCTCTGGTAAAAAAAAAATAACTAAATAAATAAGAGATCACCGCAATGTATTTTTAAATCACCATCTCTATGAGTGACAACCATTCCATGCCAGTGTCTGTTAAATTCCTACACAAGCACCTCCTTCTGCTTTTTGAGGTACTGATTAGTGATCACCTGAATCAAATCTTATTTAATGACGAAAAGTATAAAAACACTGCAGTGTTCAGTTCAATACTTGCACCTGTACAAAGATAAAACCTGAGGTGCTGTAAATGTATGTATTTTTTTTTCTTTTTCTAATAGTATGCTAGAATAATTCAAAAATAATATTAATAATATTAAAGGTATAAGATTCACTTCAACTTCATGCCTAATGGTTTAGGCATCTAGTTTGCATGATGCTACTGGGCAACCATAAGCTCACATTACTTTAGCAGTTGCAAACATGTCTCAGATGTCTTCTAGACTACAGTTGGGGTGAAATAAGGTGTAAATAGGATTTTAGGTTCAGCTTTTAATTTGATATTAATAAGCCTAGAGTTTAGGAGCTCAAACAAGTTAAGCACAGTCTAGCAGACTGGGTGAGGAGAAAGTCACCGGCTAGACGTTTGGTAACCCTAAGGTCTTCGGTTCGATACTCTTTCTGGAGGAAGGTGAGGGAGAGGCTGGACGTTGGTGGTCTTTTTCTAATCCATATTAAGGGCTCAGTAGATTCCATCTGCCACAGGCAAGCCATGAAGTGATCAGTCATTCGCAGCATTAGGCCAGTGGGTGCTACTGCCCTGCAGTCCTGCAAGAGGCCCTTTATCGAGCCACTACTCGGATTCCTCTCTAATTGGATCGCCTCTGTTGTTTCTGTTTGCTTGTTGAGAGCAAGCTGTTTATATGATTGAGTGCGCACTTTTTGCTTTTACAAGATTGTGTTGCTCTGCTGCATTCAAGCCCAGAAACAACGGTATCTCAAAATGAATCTGGAACATTCAGATCGCCTTGAGTTACAGGAAGTCCATTAGCTCTGGATTGCTCTTTTCTGGAGCAAAGCTCTTCAAGATATGCCGTGCAAAAACCTGGAGCAACCTAATTTTTTCATATTGTGCTTCTGAAGATCCAAACTGTCTACTATTGTTAATGTAGTCTTGAGGCTTCCTGAAGGACTTTCTAGGAATCTAATTTTCAGTCTTGTCAAAGAAGTGTTTTTTATATTTTATATGTTAAGATACGTAGCGACCTACGTATGAATCATTCAAGCAAAAAGAACATCTTAAGTCTTAAACCGGTGAAGAAACAGAAGCAGATGATTCCAGATAATCAGGCGGTGATCAGTATACTGGTGGTACAGTGGGTTGGAACTCTTTCAGTTCAAACAAAATTAAATAGTATTATTGTGTCCTGAGCTGCCGTTAAATGCAGAGGAAAAATTTTGTGCTGTTCACACTGTGTGCTATGATGGGTTCACAAATGATAGAATGGTCACATTAATTTAAAAAAAAAAAATATATATATATATATATATATAGTCCTTTAATTGTTGCCATGAGCTGAGTAAGGCCAATCCACAGCAAATACCAAATACCAGCTGAAATGCACCCAGTGCCAGACTTTGCAGCGTTGCACAGAGGCTTTACTCCCCAGACCATTGTCGTCATGGAACTGCAAGGACTAAAACCTTATGTGAAAAAAACACAAAGAGATGTCCTTGCCTGCAATCACCAGGGAAACACATAGAGACAGAGAGAGGAGAGAGAGGGAGAGAGAGATAGAGAGAGAAAGAAATGGGGAGCAAGAGACTGAGCAGGCCTGGATGTGATGGAGCGGTGCATGGCAGCAAATTACCTTCTATTCAGGTGTCATGCCAGGAAGCCATTTTAAAGCGGCCCTCTCAGCTGTTTCAGAGTAATGGAAACAAACCAGCCCACATAACTCCAAATGG
>JBBPDB010000032.1:13790161-13805309 GCA_037974465.1 Brachypetersius altus | reverse complement strand
CCGTCCCTGGTCCTGATGTCTGTTTCCTGATTATTCACGTTCTGGTATATTTATGGCCCCCGTGCCTTGTTTTCTTTAATAAACATATTCGCATGGATCCCTGCGTCTCTGCCTGCTCCATGCTCCGAGGTAGCTCCGGGATTGGGCTTCGCGTCCCAACCCGTGACACAGTTCAGAATTTCCCCCTTGGAGTGTCTTGGGTGTTCTTGTGTTTTTCGTTTTGTTCTTCTTAAAGCCCTGTATTTGTATTTCTGTAAATTAAAGGAATATTACTGTAATAACCTGCTTATACCAAAGAAAATGCACTGCATGTAAAGTCTATACACGGGCAACATCAGTATTTACATTCTAGCACTGTGGAACTGTACAGTACAGATACGGGTTTACCTTTACAATTTATTCAAGGGTTATGTATTAAGCTGAGTTTAAAATTATCTTTGGTATTCTGGGAGCATATTTGGGGCATATTTATGGTTTACACTATAAAAATAGACCTTTTTTACCACATCACAACAATATGTTTGTTTTACTATATGTGGGTGCTCTTGGAACGTAACCCCCGCAAAAATCAGGAGGCTACTGTATGTGTATATATATATATATCTCCTTCAATTCTATTTTCTAATTTTATGGTTAAAAAATGGTCTGGCAAGCTGTTTTTTGTTTCTTTGTTGACCAGAAGCAGTGTCTCCACTGGTAACATTTCTATGTGATGACCCACCATGCCTAAATCTTTGTCAACATGAAAACAAAATTAAATGAAACCAACCTTCTCACTCCCATTTGACAATCCAAAATTAATCAACACCCCCTCCCCTAGAGACAAAATTGCATGTCCACCACCACACCAAACAGGTTCTAGCAGCAAATAAGTTAAGATGAACATGCAAAGCTTGTACAAACTAGAACTAGAGTGGCATTCTTCTCTCACATGCTTGTTTGATTCATCGGTTTATGGTGTTGATGGTCAGTTTGATGAATTTGTACCTCAATTCAGCTCCTAAAGGCTTAACCATTTTAAGAATGCCTTAAAACTTATCATTTCCAACTAAAGGTCAATAATGATATAATAATAATTATACATAACTAGCATAATTACACTGAAAGTAAACTGATGATTTTTATGAATCTGGAAAGAAGTTATTACACCTCCTTAAACCTTCAGTGGCATTAATTCACTTCTAAATATTGTAACTCATAAATTAATATGCAGGTGCTCGCATACAATGATGTCCTGTTATTGACCCATAAGAAAAAAAGATAAAAGAGTGAATCATCTGTCATGTGGTTGCTTGCAACGGGCTGATGAAAGTCCCAATAGCATGCGTAGCATGAAGTTAACCCGTTTGATGTCTGTACAGCATACAATCCCTACTGATAGCATTTGCTGCAAATTATGCAATATTCAAAACTGCTGTGTCACTGGTGCAGTCTGTAATGTAATCTTATGCTAGATATTAATCCATGCACTCATGTGCAATGATCTATAATTCACCTGCCATAAATGTAGCCAGTTGCAACCATTCTGTATTGTCCTGTAGGATCTCCTTTAATGGTTTAGGTTTAGCTTCCAACAGAGAGTGTATTAGTCATTGTACAGAAGCACGGGAGCACAAATGTAGGTTGAATGCTAATACCGCTGGCTCCAGGGACATCTGCAGGTCTGAAGGCTGATAAAAAAAATCTCACTGTTCACTTATGCCAGGGGTTGGCAACCCATGGCTCTGGAGCAGCAAGTGGCTTTTTCATCCTTATGTTGCGGCTCCCTGTGGCTTTGGAAAATAAATAATAATTTAACAATAGAACAGCGGTTAACTGGCTAGTTAACGTGCCCAGTTTAGCACAAGACGCTTCCTGATACGACCGATCCTGCAGTATATTTGGACGTTTAGTCATGCAGCCTGGAGACAGCCAGCAGACACAGCAAGTGTCCAGCGGACTGTGGACCCCCGGCCCGCTGTACAGCGCCAGCCGCCATATCAGAATCAGAATTTGCAAGTATGTGAGCGAACACATACAAGGAATTTGATTCCGGGTCGATCTCTCAAGCACAACAGTATAAAACAACAACAACATGTAAAATTACATGTGTACATGTACCTACACCACACCCATATGTCTCAGTGAGCATGCTCACTGGTCCAATAGGCCAAAAGACGCGATTCTGATTGTGATTCTGATTGTGAGCCTGATGAGATTATGTCAATTGATGATGTCAGCCGTTATAGGTGTTAAGTGTATTTTATATTTATTCATTGTTTCTTTGTATTGTAGTTCAAAATTAGTTCTAAATATTCAAAATGTTTTCTTTGAATAAATTAAATTTCACAAGCAACACACTAGCCTAGTTTTTATACATAGCATAAAAGTAAAAGATGCTATTTAGATGCAGCTCCCGGTGTTTTCTCTGTTGTGGAGACCGGGTTCAAATGGCTTTTTCAGTGTTAATGGTTGCCAGCACCTGACTGATGCAATGCATGGCATTTTCCTTTTATTTGAATATATACACATATAAGGATGATGGATGAGGTCCCCCACTATGCTGAACCTGACAAATACATGTTTCCTGTAATCTTACATCTTTAAATGCAAACAACATCTCCTTTGTTTCTGTATGGCAGTCTACATTTTGACCTTGTCAAAGACAATGACACGAGTGTATTAATAGAAAGAAAGGCAACGTGGGAGTGTGTATGTCTCTTGCAATAAAAGCATATACAGAATTGGCATACGACTGACTTCATTCCATCCAGCTCCCACACATTTCAGCACCCAGACTCCTACATCTCACTCACAGTCGCTGGCATTCATTAAACACATTTTCCTCATATTTAGCGGCAATGACTCTTTCTCGCTCTCTCTTTCTTTCCATCTTACTCTCTCTCTCCCTCTCCAAATGGAAGAAGCCTGTGCGTGACTGGAGGGGCCATTACTGCTACACTTTAAAATTCACATCATGTCTGAAGACCACCTGGATCGAAATCAAATCCTGTTTTTCAATATCTGACCACCTGGCCCAAGTCTGCCTCCTGTACTCAGAGCTGGAGAGCAAGACTGAAAGCTGCTTCACATTCAATTATGCCTCTCAAGAAGATGCTTCCATATGTTGAAAGCAAGTAGTTAGAAAGTGCTGCTAATGCTTTTGCCGGTTATGAGCCACAGTGTTGTGGTTGAACAGACAAGCACTTTTAGTCACAGACTCACCAGCAAGTGCTCCACCAAATGCCACATGAAATCCTGAACACCCCAGCCATTAGATTCTACAGCTCCTCGTCTTGTCACTCACCCATCAGACTCTATAACCCCTCCATCACACCCCCCTATCAGACTCTATAACTCTTCCCACCGTCATCAACCCAACTCTCAGACGCTACAACTCCTTCCCCTGTCACACACCCACCCATCAGACTCTATAACCCCACATCACACACACCCCCATCAGAGTCCTGCGACTATCACCAACCCCACTTTCAGACTCTACAACTCCTCCTTCTGTCACACACACACCTATCAGACTCTATAACTCCTCCCCCGGTCACACACACACCCATCAGACTCTATAACTCCTCCACGTCATACATCCACCCATCAGACTCTATAACTCCTCCCCGTCATGCATCCACCCATCAGAATTTATAGCTCCACCTCCTGTCACTCATCCACCCTTCAGACTCGATAACTCCTCCCCTGTCACACACCCACCTATCAAATTCTATAACTCCACCGCCTGTCATACCCCACACATCAGACTCTATAACACCTCCCCCTGTCACACATCCACCCATCAGACACTATAACTGCTCCCCATCTCTGTAACCCCACCCCCTTTCACTCACATCGACACATCAGACTCTATAACTCCACCCCCTGTCACACACACACACGTCAGACTCTATAACTCTACCCCCCGTTACACCCACCCACCCATTTCACTGCTTATGTCATTACTTATGCAATAGTATTATCATGTGCAATATCGCCACTTATGCCACTATTATATGCAATTAAGTTGTTGCAAGTACATGTCAGCAGTATATTAATTTAGGTTCATATCCACCTCTCTTACTGGCCACAGTATTTTGTTTCTGAAGAGTTTTATTTTGCCTTTATCTCATATTTTATATTATTCTTGTCATTGTGTCTCTGTGTGTGTCTTGTTGCATAAGCAGTTTCCTCTGGGATCAATAGCATTTTCTGATTCTGATGTTCAGCCTCTTTGGTGAGTGAAAATCGGGGTATTACAGAACAAACCGCTGTACATTATGCTTTCTGTTGATAGTTGTTTGGAACATTATCTGTGACACTGACAGTGAACTGGGACGGACGCTATAAATACATATATCTACAGAACAGGCACCCACATACCCACATACAATCTCTCTCTCTCTCTCTCTCTCTCTCTCTCTCTCTCGCTCTCTCATAAGCACCCACCCACAGCATGTCTGCAGTAGTTTGATAACGGCCTCTTTCTCTTCCCAGTCCCCTTTGAACTGGTGCCAGAATCTGACCACTCGCTCAGAGCCAAACACAAAAGGACCATCCCCAGGAAGCCCACAACCTTTCACCTCTTCAGACCCCTCCCACCCACCAATTCTGTGCCTACGAGCCGGAGGATTTCGCTGCATAGCAGCTCTGCTGATTCACAATTCAGCATCAGAGGGTAGGAATTACACATGTTGACAATGGGAGCGGCGCACCAGACAAGGTAAAGGTCATCATTTAGATGCTGCAGCTTTGTTCCCGGGCTTCTCTCAGACAAACGATGTATTAACATCCCCAATGCATCCTGTTAGCTAATACAGAGTTTGGGCCTTCCATCATAACAAGGCGGCGTGCTCGGATTATGGCAGCCACTGTTGCGTATCGTTGATCGTCACAGACAGGGGGATGACAAATGTCTAGTGGGTGGGCGTACGCAAACTGGCGTTCACTGACACTGGCCTTTTCGTTGGAGATATTTCTTCTGTTAGGTCAGACAGTGACTGTGATTCATTGGATGGGGAAAGGCAGTATTTACAGCACTATTCGGAACAACAAACTTGCCTAACAGATTCTGAACAACAGATTCTGAACAACGACTTAACAGATTAGCAAACAAGGCACGCAATGCTAGTAACCCAAACTGTATTGTTGCTTTTTATTTTTACAATTTGTGTCCATTCTTAGCACATTTTTAATTCATTTGCAGGAAGAAATGATGATGTTGGCCCCTTCAATCACAACTTGCTTGACTTGTCCTCTGTTAAACTATTGAGTAAGTTCACATCCCATCATGTCTAACTATAATTTTGTAGCTTTAATATAAGTAGCTCCACCCACACCACGAACAATAATGCCATTTCAGATGCACCTTGAAAAACATTTAGAGTCGAAATAGAACATCCAAAATGTCGTTTTCTTTTCTTTTCTATCATGAAATATGTCACAGTCATATCAATAAACTGTTTTGTAAAAATCTCTCTGGAAAGTTTCCTCATAATTAAATAAACATCACTTAGAATATATACAGCATTCAGCCCCACCAGTATACTGTTCTCTGCCTGATCATCTGGAATCATCTGCTCCTGTTTCTTCACTGGTTCAGGACTTCAGTTAGACAATTCATACGTAGATCACCTTGACAAACAGGTTCAGGGACTGGACTGGAAATTAGAGTCTTTGAAAGTGTTCCTCAAGACTACATAAAAATACAAGAAAGTCTGGATCTTTGGAAGCAAAATATGAAATCACACAAAACATATAATACAAAGATTACTAATTACCAATCTAATTACTAATCAGCTTAATTTAGCTTAACTATCTCTTATCTGTAGGTGTGAAGCATAATTATGTTCCAGCCACAGAAATCCCAGTACATTCTGGAAATGTTTTGGTGGAACTGATGCAATTTCACTAAGAAATCAAGTGGTGTGGAATCTGATTGCATCAGAGCATCATATGGAAACTGATTGACAGCAGTACACTGCTTGCCTGGGAGGCTGGGTGAGCTGGAAATATTTTTTTTCATTTGAATAAGCAAGAGGGACTATTCTGGTTCTAGGCTAAGGAGGCTAGGCTAGGCTAAGGTTGTAGCGTAAACTTTCAAAATAAAAGAGATTTCTCCTCTCAGCTTAATTGAAGTTCAGAAATGCTGAAAAAACTTAGTTCAGATCAAAACTGCAAAGTGGAGAAAAGCACTGCTTTCTGCAGTAGCGCAATTTGAATGTCTTCCTGTGAATGGATTCAATTTTAGCATTAATGGATACTTTATTAAGCACAAATGAACAGATAAATGGTTGAAATGATGGATACACTGTGGTTGTCTAGAGCAAGCTGTACCTTTTATAAGGCAAAATGAGTACAGAATTACTTTTATGCTCTTGCAGAATAGTTGCAGCACTCTTGAGGGCTGTTTTTCCAAACAGTTTTAGGGATCAATGGGGGTTACCTGTCTAGGGCACCAACCCTAAATGTTAAGAGTCATGCTGTGGTCACACGAGCAACATAGATGAGCAACAAAGTGACCAGCAGTGACAGACAATGATAAGCAACAAGTCACAATTATGGCACCAACTAGATGGGCCGGAAATAGATGAGGGGTCTATGTTACTCAAAATACTGAGTGACTCAACATGTCAATGACCAATAGGCAGGAAATCAGATCCAAAAGTCTGGTTCCTGTTGAACATGAAGGACAAGAACATTTGCAGTACAGCAAAACTCATCCAGTTTTACCATACTGTATGACTTATCTCTGGATACGGGCACAGTGCACAACAGATAACTTACTAAACTGAAGAGCAACACAAGCTCATGAATGCAAAGTAATTGTTCTGTAACCTCAAGTTAAGTGAATTAAAGTGATGGTTCTTTCATATTTGACCACACCACAGTGTGAACAGTATGGAGTTCTTCCTCTGCCTTTAACCCATTCACCAAGAGAAGCAGTGGGCAGCCAGGAACACAGTACCCGGAGAGCAGTGTGTGTGGGGACGGTACCTTACTCAATCGAACCCATGGCTTCCTGATCACAGGGCAAACACCCTAACCACTACACTACCAGCTGCCCCTCCCTGCCAGTGATCACACAATAATATGCAACTGAAGCAGCTGAATCCTTAATGGTCAAGCCCAAGCCAGTTAGCGTACTTAACATCAAGCTTAAAGTCAACATAATAATGAATTTTCCTGAGCTAACTAGGTGTATTCACTCAATGATAGGTGTTGAAATGTGTTATTCCTGGTTGATATGGGTGTCACAATTTAAAGCAATATAATACAATGGGGCCTCAATTTTGTAAATGTTTTAACTGAGTGGCCCTTATGTTAATATGCTTTTGTATCAAAGTAGTGAATTAGAAAATTAGTGCCTTGTAGTCTCCCAGTCTATCGGCTGGTCTCAAACTTGCGGCAACAGCCAAAAGCCATGCAACATGCAAGTCACAAAACATTGTGATAACATTCTATGATGCAATTCAATACAACAAAGTATGCTGCATTGTTAAATCCTTACTGGTCAACAATTGTTGGAGCACTGTGATGTAATCACAAGTCAGGAGGTGCTGCATAGGTCAAAAAGAACAACAGGTTACAGGAAAGCGAGTGATTTGTAATGTCAACAAGATGCTATCATGAATATGAATAGGCCATTGTGAATTAAGTATGAATAGGGTCAAACAAGGCTAGGTCATCAAACTCTGGTAGAAAATTACATATAGAGAACATTAGTCAGCAAATGAGAGCAGCTGTGAAGCTTTTATCGTCACCGTTTGTCTCGAACGATTAGTGTCAGTGATTACTTCACCATTAATGCAATGAAGTAGTGCAATAGTGTAACAAACAGCACATGAAGGGTAATTAGAAGAGTTTGTCATTGTTAGTCTGTATTAAATCAAAGACGGAGAGGTCTTGATTTGTAGCCCGTTTTCAGCTAATTGCATTCTGGACCCCGGCTATCAGTTCAGTAGAACACTAAAGCAATGAATCTCTCTCAAGATTGATCTGGCAACTGCTTCTGTTTCCTTACAGAAGTAGTGACAACTGCAATGGAATTCAGGTTAAGCAGCCAGAAGAAAGAAATTGAGAAGATATGTATGTTTATGTCACTTCCCCCTCATGTCTTGTGCCTAACCTTTCCTAACAGGATCAGTGGCTCATAGTGTAGAGGGAAAGGGCACATTCACATGGGGCATTTTAGGGGCTTAAGAGAACACACTCTGGATGAAGGTCCACATCCAGAAAAGGTGAACCTGAAAGCCGGGGCAATCCTAGCATCTGCCAACAGCACATGGCACAATACATTTTATTACATTACATGATATATTGGCAGACAGTTTTATCCAAACCAGAGGAGATTAGGACAAGAAGACAGACCTTATCTGTCTACTGAAATACCCTACAGTACCTTCACACCCAGATTCTCCTCCAACACATCACTCATGTGACCCCAGTGGATGGTGCCAACCCACAGAAGCAGAGGAAACTATATGCAGAAGTGACTGGCCAAGTTAGAGGTGTACAGTTGAAGCAAAGTAGGATGTCAGGGTTACTGTCAGCACCTGTCCCTCCTGGATCCACCCTTTAGATAAAGTCCTGCATGGGTATCCCCTGTAGTGTAATGCTAACAATGCTTATCATTACCTCTTCTCTCCACACCAGTCATCAGACAACTCTGACCTGTCTGCACCCTTCCAAATGTAGCTTTGAGGCAGAGCTGTTCCGTTTGATTCGGGACATTTCAAGAAAGGCTTTGAGATGTCTTGGTAAGTCAGCGACGCTCCAGGCAAACAGTTGCATTTCAGAACGGGTCCAGAGGACCTCTGTTTCCTCCTTTTAATTGAGGGGCTGTGACATGCCAGGAGCACTCGGACCTTTAAAAGAAATCAATTCAGTATGACAGGGTCCTAACATGAACAAGGACAACCATTTGTGACAAACGGTTCAACATTTCTCTCTGAGGTGATGTAAGAACACTTTAGTGCTTTGCAGAAAATACACGAGGACAAGTGAGTTCTTAAAGGATTCTGTCCTTGTGTCTGCGCTTTGAGATACGCCGAAATTATTTGAAACGCCTTTATAATCCGTCCTTTTAACTCTGAAAATGTGATTTGGGCTCCACAAAAGACCAGAATGGATGCGGCGCCGCCATCAGTGGACATGACACATCCCGTGGAAATTTGTAAGTTCAGTCAAGCAAATTTTGCCCTTTTCTCATTGCTTTCAATTTTTGCCTGAACTTTGAGTAAGGTGAGACGATGAGATTAGAGCCAGTTAGAGCTATTTTTAGCTGATTTTGGAGAAGACTAAATGCTTAACTGCACCATCTGCCTGTTTTCATGGCATGCAGATACATCATGTGACTACTTAAATGAACATGCTTCCACCGTGCCTCAGTACATTAATCAAGTCCAATCAGTTCCTTCGCACTTCTTAGACCACTCAGCACCAAAGCCTTGCCTAAGGGATCCAATCAGCAAGCTACACAAGATGGCACATAAGCCAGAGTCCAAATTAGATCTATTTTCTTTTATTTAGACTGGCAGAGAAGAGGTGGCCATTACAGTTTGGTAGTGCCCTTGCCAAGCCAACATCATGCTGATGCACACTAATGATCTGATCGGCGAGGATCTCCATGCCAAGCCCTGTGACAGAAGCGTCCAGACTTAGTTTAGAAGGCAAAGAAGTCTGCCAAGGGTCTTCATCTCAAAAATGCTGAAACCTGACGTCGACAGAACAGTGAGCATCGATTTACTTTGCTTCTTCCTTAATGGGCACACTAAAAATATGCCCAGTCTTTTAGACTGTTGAGAACTGATCTTGGAAAGACTTTAATATTTATCCTGTTTGATTTCCCCATGATGCTGAGCACAGCTGGTTAGAATTAGTTTGTAGGATTCTTAGATTTGATAGATTGGAACAATGTGGACATTTTCAAAGCGAATTCGTTTGGACTTTGTGAATGGTTTGAATTTCACATTACAAGTGGTATCATTTGTAACCAATGGAATCAGAGCTACTACTATCAATGAAATAATCTTGTTATAACCAGTGGATGACACTGCCAACTCCATCCTCAGTTGCACCAGTGGATAAAAACCTTCAATCCATCCAGACAGCAAACTGCACCTCCTTGTGGTGGAAAACAAATGTGAGCTGCAGAGCAGGGTTCCTCAGTTCCAGTCCTGGAGGGTGGGTGACTAGCACAGTTTGATTATTCTCTTGTTCAAACTCCACTACACTTGGCAATTAACAGCTGACCAAGGTGTGCTCAAGCAGGTAAGCAACTCTGCTGGATACCAGGTCTCCAGGACTGGATCTGTAGACCCAGGAGTAGCCAAAATACTTTCAGAATCATATCACTATCAGCCATTCTATGAGATACATAATGGGTAATGGCGGTTTTGAATCAGCTGCGAGTTCAGTTTGAAAGGGAGCAGTAATTTATCTCCTGTACTTGAGCAGCGGTGCTTTTCAAGGGGCCAGCTTTAGTATGCTCCTTGCCATTCTCCAGGCTCCTGGGACATCTGCGGCCTCCCACCCTGACTCGTCTGCACACTAAACATATGGAGCTGTTCAAAAGAATGGCCTTTTTTTTTTTTAGCTCAAGAGGGTTTTAGCTGAACCCTCTTGAACACACTGCTCTGGATGCTTAATGCTTTTACACTGAAGATGCTGAAAGGCCAAGGCCAAGGTCTCTACTCTGGAAAGCTCCTCTTATTTATGTTTGTTTGTTGGTTTGGACACTGACTCTTTGCTCGAGAACTCATCTTATGACAGTCAATAGCAGCCAAAAAACACTATAAATGTACTGCACAGGAGTCATTCTTGTCCTGCACTTCAACTTTATGTTTCTTTGGTTTTCTTATGTATAGGCGATGCACACTGGCATTAGAAACACTGGCATAAATATCAAAATCAGAAAATAACTGCGAAATAAATGATCAGCATGGCCATGTTTAAAATGGACTATTTGTGTGTGAAATGTGTGTTTTCCACTCTTTTTACTGAATTTGCAATTCATTCATCTGTCGATCCAGACAGATTTACCACAATTGGTGAATCTTTACATATCAGAATTCATTATCATTATCAGTAAATGCTTACAAAAAATAGATATTGGCATTGACCCACAATTCCCATATCTGTGCACCCTTACTAATTCATGGCTCTCACTACCAATCATATTACAATCAATTATTCTAGCGGTAACATTGAAGATTCGAGACATCTTATAACAGCAAGCATTTCATTTCACTCTAGAAGCTTAAATTGGGTGCATTCATGAGATCCTTCTTTTTGAGAGCTAATAGCACCCCCGATGGATAATCTTCCACCTGCAAAACATAGCTTTATATAGGAGTGAACTTGTAATCTGATTAATGAAAAATATCTGTATAGAATGTGTAGAATATCAAAAATATGTGTTATGTAAATGAAATCTGTTTGGACAGTGGAGGGGGGTTGGGGTGGCCTAGTGGTAGGATACTTTCCTCTGGACCAAGAGGTCATGGGTTCAAATCCTACCTTCAGTGGACTATCACTGGGTCCCTGAGCAAGACCCTTAACCCCAAGTTGCTCCAGGGAGAGACTGTCCCCTATAGGTAGGGAATGGAAGTCGCTTAGGATAAAAGCGTCTGATAGATGCCGTAAATGTACTTAAACTGAGCATTCATGAGAGCCTTATTCTGATCCTAGCCTAACTTTCAAGAGGCTACACCCACTTGTGCAGTGTTGACTGTTTAACCCTCAAAACGGGCTGTGATGAATTATAGATATGAGGCAGAGATGCACAGAGATTCAAAGTGAATCATCAGATACTTAATTCAGCGGCAATGGGGAACCAAAAGCCCACATCTTACAAGTGTACAATAAGGCACGGAGCTGGAAAACTGAGAGAGCTGCTTTTGTGCTGTCTGACAAATGAACGTCAGCAATGCTCAGAAAACCTCTGTCTCCCTCCCACAGAGAGAGAGAGAGAGAGAAAGAGAGAGAGAGAGAGAGAGAGAGAGAGCGAGAGAGAGAGAGAGAGAGAGAAAGAAAGAGAGAGAGAGAGAGAGAGAGAGAGAGAGAGAGAGAGAGAGAGAGAATTGTGTTGTCTATTGTCATTGTAAAAAAGGAGGTAATAGTTAGGACTCGTGAAGAAATGCAGCTCTAAATTACAGATGAATCACTCAAATCCAGGGCAGTTTGTTCAAACGCGAGCATCTCCAGACTTAATAAAACATCAAAGAACTCACATGTCTCACTCAAATCACACACATGCGCTGTCAATAAGCTAATATGTAATGCATGGATGTTTGGGGCTGGGTTCTAGCCTCATAGACCACCCCCCCCCCCACCTCTCTCTCACACACACACACACACACACACACACTGGCATTCTATATCTCTGCTGCTTCTTTAACTTGCATCAAATCCACATTATAAACCGCCCCGGTAAACACTTCTGCCTCCTTTCGAGCCTCCTCACCTTCCCTTCCCTGAGCAGCTCGTGATGAGGAGACTTCCCGAACATGCATATCTGGAGGCAAAGTCATTTAGTGGTCACTCATGTGGACCCGACAGAAATTGACAAGGCAAAAAAAAGAAAGAAAGAAGAATAGAAAAAGGGAAAGGTACCAGCACATACATACTGGGTCTCCATTTATTATTCAATTATTGTAAATATTTCAGGACAGACAGGATGTGTATGCCTTCATGAATATTTAAGCCCCCTTTCCAAAGGGGAGCACTTGAGAGCGGGGCTGTGCGGACGGACGCGCTGTGCCATGGAAGCTGCAGGACACACACGCACACGCGCGCTCACACACAGTCAGAGGAGTGTGTCCTTCATTTCCAACCTGGCAACACACTCTCCACTCTTCATTTCATCCACAGTGATGGTGCAGACCCCTCTATCAACCACCACCCCAAAACACACACACACACACACACACACACACACACACACGCACACACAACACCCTATCCTGCCTCTAGTATCTGTTCTCAACCTTTGTACATTAACCTGAGAGAAGAACAGTGCTCATGATGGAAAAAAGGTGCCAGAACATTGTCTTCAGAGGACCCATAGCAGCTTCTGGTAATCTAGAAGAGCTTAGGATGCTTGCACCTGGAAGCTAAGCTGTGACCATCACCACCACCACCTTATCTCCACCCTTGAAGAACAGAACGAAGCCAAGAAAAGAGGTCCTCAAGCATTCCTATCCAAAATCAATGGGGCAAGAAGTGCCTACATGGAACACCAACACTTGCTAACTTGACTGGTTCTTCGTTAGGCTCCTCACACCTTTAAGCAGCTCACACAAACCACACGATGCCCGTTATCTTACCTGCAACAGAACCCCAACAAAAAGCAGCTTCTCTATAGTCCACAACGAGGAGGCGCGCGAGCCCAGGATCTCTCCACACTTCAGGACGCGGGGGAAAGTCTTGGAGAAAAAATGGGTTCACAGAAGATCTGATCCTCTATCGGGTCCTTTATTTTGTCCCAGATTACTTCTTCTCACTGATGCCTCTCGTGCTCTGGTACCCAATAATCCTCCGTTCTTTAGACTCGCGCCCGTCCGCGCGCCGTATTCCTTCCACCCTGTAGAAGAGCGAGAGACGCTCAAATGTTCCGCGAGGGCTGAGAGACAGAGAGGGAGCGAGAGGGAGAGCGAGAGGGAGAGGGAGAGAGAGAGAGAGAGAGAGAGTGGGCTCCTCGCGCGCTGGTTAAAAAGATGCGCCTCGGTAAAGAATCCTGCCGCGCGAGGCTGTCAGCATCCTGGGCAACTTTGAGACTCCACGCGCCACACACACACTCACGCACGCACTCTCACACGGAAAGTGAACACACACGCGCGCGCACACCCACATCAACGCTCGCGCACGCACGAACGAACAAACGAACGGACAAACGCGCGCGCGCGCATACACGCACTGCAGTATCCACGCGGCGACCCCTTCTCCTTCAGAGTGCGCGTGTAGTCCAGCCCTCGTGCGTTTCGTTTTTTTCGTGCGCCCCTGGCTTTTCTTCTCGTGCAAAAAAGAAAATCGCTCGCGCCCAACAGACGCTGTAGGGAAGAGTGAAAGTCTCTCTCTCTCTCCCCTCCCTCGCTTGATCTCCTTCACGCTCACACATGCACATGCACGCGCGCAGACACACTCCCCTCCCATCTTTGCTTTTCACCTCCTCTCATGGCTATCCTCTCTCTATGTATACATCTCTCTATCTCTTTATCTATCTATGCATCTAACTCTCTCGGTCTATCATTCTGTTTCTCTCTCCCTCCCTCCGTCTCTTTATCTAACTCTCTCACTCTACTCTGTTTCTCTCTCTATGTATACATATCTCATACTGTCTTTACTTAACTCTGTCTCTATCTCTCTCTCTCTTTCTTTCTGTCTGTCTCTATCTAAATCTCTCTCTATCTCTCCATCTCTCTTTTTTCTCCTTATCTGTCTCTTTATCTAGCCCTCTCCCTTAGTCTCTACACTCTCTCTCTCTCTCTCTCTCCCTCACACACACACACACACACACACACACGCACGCACACGCACTACACACACTCCTCTGACAATTTCTGCCTCCGCTTGGGGCAGTTGGTAGCTTGCCCCGTGATCAGAAAGTCCTGGGTTTGAGTCCCAAGACCACTAGGCACCTCTGAGGTACCCTGAGCAAGGTACCGTCCCCACACACTGCTCCCCAGGTGCTGTGTTCGTAGCTGCCCCGTGCTTCACTTGGTGAATGGGTTAAATGCAGAGGGTGAATTTCGTGCTGTTCACACTGTGCTGTGGTGTGTTCACGTATGACCAGATTGTCACTTTCACTTGTGGTTCCCCCCTGATGGAATGAGCAGCAGACCCTCCCTAGCTTCAAAAACCTCCTGAAGACTCATTAGTTCAGAGAGCACCTCCTCTCATAATCTTCTTGCACTACTCTTAAATAAATATTTAGGACTTAACACTCTTCTCCAGTTCTCACACTGTCCTGAAACTTGAATGTATCCATTAGTTGGATAAAAGCATCTGCCATATGATTGTAATGTATTGTAACTATTTTTAGGAGAGAATATGATACATTATTTTTCTTGGACATGAATGTATGTTATTGTCACGGTGGCGAGGGCTAAGCCCCCGGGACCGAGAGCTCTCATGGAAGGGACTGCAGGCAGGAACCCAGAACTCC
>JBBPDB010000032.1:13746912-13763702 GCA_037974465.1 Brachypetersius altus | reverse complement strand
TGCTGAAGGTAGGATTCGAACCCATGACCTCTTGGTCCAGAGGCAAGTATCCTACCCACTGAGCTACCTCCACCCTTAAGAGCACTGCGTTGTTGTGTTTTGGTAAAGAAAATGCCTAAAAACTTTATAGTGTAAACCCTAAATATGCCCCCAAACATGCTCCCAAAATACTTTAATTTCATTTTAAACTTATTAACCTTGAAGATATCGTGGAGATAAATGCACATCTGTATTCTACAGTTTACACTAAACACCAACAGCACTAGAAATAAATACCATGGCGAGTGTGAGAGAAAACACTAACACACTGTCCCTCAAGAATAACGTCTTTTATTCTCAACTTTTACAGTTTTGAACAGTTGTTTGTAATGCAGAGAGAACAACACCCCTAATAGAATGTCCCAGTTCACACTCATCTCACTCAGCGCTCTGGAGTCGTCCTCATGATACTCCAGCAGCTATCACTCTGGAGGAGGGTGACTGGTGAGACGGGCTCAACCACACAAATTACACACAGAAACACTAACTCTCCTTGAGAAACATCTACTCCCCCTCTAAAAAACACATATACCAACCGTGCTGCAAAGACTCATGGGAGCCAGTCCTGCCATGCCCCCTAGTTCCAAAACAATGAGGCCCGGACGTCACAAAAGCACAAAAAATGCGAGGATATCTTCCTTTTCCGCGGATGTGCGGGGGATTCTTTGAGAAATTATTTGTTTGGTTCTCAGAAAAAATCAACATGAGACTGAATCTGTGACTGGTGATCCGCGTAAAACTGAGGGATTACTGTGTTTTGTAAATGTCAATTCCCCATTGACTGGTCATCTGTCTCCTCGCCTAATTATTGTAATATGCATGTTATTGTCTACTCTTAAGCTGAGGTTTACTGATTGCATGAGTTTAGTTTGTTATTAAACTGTGAAAACAGCGACTGATTTCTCCGTCTGTACAGGAAGCTGAAGAATGAGCTGCTTGAACTGAAGCGTGGCGGCCGGCGCAGCAACCCAGAGCAGCGCGAGTGCGGTGTGTGTCTGCGAGGTCTGGGCCTCATCCTACAGAGAGGCAGCGTTTGTGAGGACTGCCAGCGACGCGTCTGCAGCTTCTGCACGGCCGTGCCCCCGAACAGCAGCCGCATCAAATGCAGCGTTTGCGCCAAGACTGCGTGAGTCATCTCAAATAATTCCACGTATTTGACCTTTTTCCTCACTTCGCATTTCACACAGCTTCACAGAATTAGCTGTATACCTAACATCTACCTCTAACCACCCCACCCCACCCTAAGTGTGGTTTTATATCAACATGGAGAGAAAGTGTGCGATCCTTCTAACTCATAGCTCGCTTTGCTTTCATGAACTCTTGGACACAAATGACCAAGAGTTATTGGAAAAACACGCAGAAGAGGTAGAAATACTTTAGCCACACTCACACTGATCAGTGATCAGTGACACGCAGTCTCTGCATTTAACACATCCTTACACCAGTAAGGACAGACCAGTGGAGGCTCCTGGTCAATATTTCTGGTGAAACAAACCTTCATCCCCAACGCGCACCGCAAAACAGACTCAGTACCTCGTCATGCCCCTGGGCAGCTTGATTTTCTTGCCCTAAGTACTTCACCTCCATCTTCTGCTTTTGCTGCCTCACATTTTGATGTGTCTTCTCTCTCCTGCTCTTCCCTCAATCTCCTCATAGTTAGTGTTAAATCACTACAAAATATAAAAAGTATTTTATTATGCATATTTATTACTAACATGGTTAGTAATGTTTATTTCATAATTAACACTATTTCTTATTCACAAGAAAACATATCTAACCACTTTCTTACCTTATAGATTAATTTTACCCTCCTGGTCTTCTTGGTGAAGTTGTTAATCACTCTGTCATACCAGCAGTTATTTTTTACCAAAGATTTCACTGGTGCCCAGCTTGCCTGGGTGGTGGTCGGGCTAGCATGCCTCTCCTTCTGTGCACTCATAGATGAATAATAAAATATAAAATAAAAATATTGTTAATACATATTAGTAAATAATATGTTACGCATTGTGTTATGTATGAAGCTTCAGTCTCACACTCAACGTCTGTGGTCAATACAAACAAAAGCATTGCCTGAAGACCCACCTCTTCAAGGAGCATCTTGTCGACTAACTATGTTTCTAACCTGCTTGCTTACTTCGGAAAAAAAAAACTCTTAACTCTCAACTTTTCTATAACTTGTGTTGTTCAGATATTGTTTGGCACGTGCTGGTTAGCTATTACTTGACAGATGTTGTATAGGTGCACCGTATGTGCAGTATTTCAGTTAAATAGTGGACATGGATTTAAGCTTCTTTACAGGTTTAAGAAACAGTTGAGCAATGTATGTAGCTCTGGATAAGTGCGTCAGCTGAATGCCATAAATGTAAATTCAAATGATTGGCCACAGTGTTATGTTAGTCATTATCAAATGGAGAACCGCCCTATCACAGTAGGCAGTAGGCTGCTGGTATCTGAGAAGATTTACATTGAAAAGAATGGGGACGCTAGTAAAACATGTTTCACCGCGGGTGGGGGGGTCGCTGTGCCACATTTTTGACCAGAGCCGTATACAACTGTAACACTTTTGCGGAGCTGAAATTAGGAGAGCAACCTTATTTTTTTGAACATTGGTGCAACATATATACTACACTTGCACTTACATCTGGAAAACTTTGTAGATCAGTTTTTGAAAATAGGTTTTCCAGATGTTTTTCAAATTGTTTCCTAGATGTTTTCTGCAGAAACAAGCCTGCCATGGGAAACCTGGAATGGCAGAACACAGTGAGTTGCTATCTGTCTGCCTTGTTATCCCAGAAAATGTGATTCACTCAGCCTCCGAGGAGACAGTGGATTGTGATGAGGCAGCTCAGTGGCTGAAGAAGAAGCGCAAGCTATTATTTGATGCAGTGCCCAGTGAAATGCAGAGTGGGTGTCTTTCAAGCGGGCAGGCCTTTTAACTACAATTCCATCACACACAGAGAAAAACACACTCTTGCATCTTTTTTTGGGAAATCCAAGAGGCAGCAAAGCAAAGCAAAGGCACAGCTAAGCATTGTTATAGAAAACCCTCATTACCACTTCTGCCCATAACATCACAAAAATTGCAAAAATTCCACCCGGCAGCATACATGTGCTGCTGTCACACACCTTCTCCTCGCCTGTATGGAAACGTGTGAACACATGCTGACTTGCTCGTTGCCTTCGTACGCTCACTCAAAGTCACAAATCCTCTCTCGCACCCACGTCGCACTGGTCCCTGATTAGTGCTGATGTTTCGCGACACACACTCAAGAAATTGCCATGGTGAGGAGTCCATTAGCGGCTTCACACTTCCAGCCCTTTTGGTCTGGCTGCCTCTTCTTCTGCATTCCTCACCGTCGCCAAAGCACTTCAAACACAAGCCCCCGTCGTTATCACATTTTCTATTTCTACACGCTTCATGGTCTGTTTGATGTTATTCATGAGGGGTAACTGAAGGTAATACAGAGCCACGAGAGCCGTGAGCTTGTTTGAATATTAAAAGCTGTCTGTCATGTTTCAGAGGCCCACTGCATGCACAGCTTTGGTAATGATTTCCATTTAGGTGCACTATTTTTTATGTTCCCCTGCTTCTCTAGCATCTCCACGAGAGACATTGTTGGGCTCCACCTGTAATGAGGGTCATATCACTGCTAAAAGGTGACCACCATGGTTTTAGTATCTTCTCCATTTACTCATGGCCGTGCATGATGGGTTGTGAAACTAGAGGGAGCAATACACAAGTGTTTTGAATACTGACAGACCTGCTGAGAGAACCTGAATGCAAATGTGCTCTCCTCTCAGTCTCTGGCTAAAAACAAGCTATTCACAACTCCTTGGTGAGAGAAGCCTAATTTGGTCATCTTGAATAAAAAACAAAGCGACAGGACATTATCTGCGCTTTCACGTTGACTGTCAAAATGTCCTTGAAGCGCTGTCATTGAGTAATCCCTTCCTGAAATTGTGATCGGAGGGGTTAAAGGAGTGGGGGAAATGACTGGAAATGAAATCATCTTTATTGCACAAGGAGCGGAAAGACTAATTGAGCTGGAGGCAGTGAATGCTCTGGAGAACCCATAACTGGAAAGGGTTTACTGTTTAAAGCTCCAGCCAGAGCACATCTCGCATCTCTTGCAGTCTGGTGGTGCAAGGTCAGGTCAGTTCACTATTTGAGCTATTTAAGCCTATTCTTGCGATCCATCAATTCACTTTCTGAGCCGTTTATCCTAACCCAGGTTTGAGCGGGTGCTGGAGTGAACACCAGCTCTCACAGGGTGAATGACAGAGAACCTGTATAGGTCATCTGTCCTGTACAGGTCACTAGTCCATCACAAGGAAAAAAATAAGCAAGGTAGCAGCTGATTAAAGATTCTTTATTTGCCAAAAACACAGTTATAAAATACATTATGTAGTGAGTTGTGACTCTGAAATATAATACATTCACTCCGAGTGTATCAGTAAACTCTGATTTCAGTGACTGTAAATGGTGTAAAACAGTCTAGAACCGGTGTTTACCCTCAGAGTGTATCCATAAACATTTTTGTTCTTTTTGTTCATGTATGCGTGACACCATTTTTAAGACCAGAATTGGTTATTATTACATTAAATTATAATAAATTTGGTTCTACATAACACAGGAACACAAACAGCTCAGCCTGACCTTTGAAACAATCAACACAAGCCGGGGGGACTTCCATATAGAGGTGTTTAGCCATATAACAATTTGTTGCACTGACAGTTGCAAGGGTTAAAGAGAAAATTAAAGCCTAGAACTAAGTATACAAGTGTAAAAAAGATCTGAAGTGTCCAACAGCAACTATCAACACTTTACAGTACATATTCTACTCTCTACTTTTTATGTGTCTGCACATAAATAATATAACCTCTCCAATTCACCTGACATGCATGTGAGCAGAAAATGAAGCTCCAAACAGAAAGGAGAACATGCAAAGAAAGGATCCTCATCCACCTTTGCCAGGAATCATCTGGGAATCTAACCCAGGGAACCAATCTCAGTCAAAGAGCTTTGTGTTAATTCAATCCAATTTAATGAGCAAAATCGCTTCTCATTGTTCTCGCAAAGGCCAATTTTAGTTGTCAACAGAAAGCAGGAGGCTCTATCTGGAAGTCATGTTCAATGCAGACATGGGGTCTGATATCAGAAACATTTCCTGTTAGTCCATCTGAATCATCACAGCGTCTCTGGAACAATGCTCTGACGTCTTGGCTTGATTATCTACAGTCAGTCTGTCAAAGCAGTCAAAAATAATTGCCTGATGGAAGAAGCAGGCTTTTCCCTGATCAACATTCCTGGCTTGGCAAGTTTGAGTAGCAACCCAAACCACAGATCAGATAGACTTCACAGGATTTCTTCTTTACAAGATGTGACTGCATCAAATTTTTTGTCAATTTCAAAGTGGTCAGGACTGATATGACTCATTGTGCAGTTATACTTTACCGTGCATTGCCTCTTAATGTTGACCAGTGCTCTTGTAGGAAAGCATAAGTAATGCACTGCCCATTTTATATATCATGATGAGTTTGTATTATTAGTGCAGTACAAACAACTCTATTAATTTGTTAATATAGATTGTATTAGTAAAATCTGATTCCAACAAATATAATCAGTTTGACTTCAGTCTAGAAGTGGTGTTTTTTCTACACACTTACCGTTTGCTGCTCTTTTTCTTGGCGTCTGTCACGGTGGTGGGGGCTAATCCCCCACGACCATGAACTGCCTCTTGGAATGGAGCAGACTGGAGAACAAGAATCCATTCTGTGGTTTTTATTCAAAAGTACTCAAGAAAATAAACAAGGCTCAGTGGCCGTTACTATAACTTGCATGAGAAAACAAGCTGTGGCTACAAACAGAAAAGTGAGGACAATGACCGACAACAGCATGACACCCCAGCAGAACTTAAATACAGAACATGATTAGTTGCAAACAAGGAACAGATGATAAATGTGATGCACAGACAGAAACCAGCTGCAACAGAAAAGCACATGACATAACAAAACCACATGATAACAAAAACACGTGACAAGCACACAAACACCCAAACCTATCAAAATAAAGGACCCAGAACCTGAACAGAACACACAGAAAAGCCCAAACAAAAAGGCAGTGGCTAACTCCCACCACTGACCAAGCCGTAACAGCGCCTCCCGAGAGTGGGCGAAGACTATCCTGAAAGCTCTCCCGGGTTCAGAGATCTTGTGTTTTTATCTGTTTGTTTCTAAGACCTGAAATAAAAGAAATTAGTTCATTTTTGTTTTTTATGTTAATTTGCCTGTGATCCTGTTTACAAGACACAGAAACCCCAAACAAAGCACATCGACCATCAACACAAACTGGGGGAACTTCTATATGAGGAATTGTTTTGCCGTATGATGACATTTTACCATTTGTCGCGCCTCTTTTCTCGCATTCTAATGGTTAAATGTAGTCACAATCGCTCCAAATGTCTGGCAAGATCTCTTCTATAGCATTAAAGGTCAACGATGCCACCAATGTGTCACTGATAGTGGATGGAAATGAAGAGATTTCTGTCCATTTTATGTGAAATTGTATTTTTGCGATGGCAGGGTGACACTAACAGGATTTCCTCCACCCCCCAATCATTTCACCTGCTATACACTCCTCCTCATCCTCCAGACAAAAACAACACCATTGCAGCAATGCTAGACAAAGACCAAACACTTCAGTGCATGATAAGTTGGATGTAAAGTCTACTTTTACTTTGTCCAGGAGTAAAGCTAGCTCAAGGCATTGCTGTCATTCTTTAATATTGTAAAAGTTGAGTACTAATGTTTAAAAATCATTAAATCAATACAAGAATTCCTGTTTTGGAGTGTGAGATAAATACTGAGATAAATATTACATTCTTTAATCTTTAAGGCTTTTCCACACCCACAGATCTTATTTTACCAAAAATCGTACTCTTTTTTAGAGATACAAAAGAGATTCTTCAAGGGAACACTTTTTTATAGAGTACACGCCACATTGTTCCTTAATTGAAGAAGAATGGTTTATGTGTGTGTTCGTGTGCGTGTGTGTGTGTGTGATTATAATTAAAGAACAATGTGGAATATACTCTAAAAATGGTGGCAATGTGATGTAATATTACTACTACTACTACTACTACTACTACCACCACTACTACTACTACTGCTACTATTACTACTCCTACTACTACTACTCCTACTGCTACTACTACTACTATTACTACTACCACTACTACTACTTCTCCTAATGCTACTATTACTGCTACTACTACCACTACAACTACTGCTACTACTCATACTACTACTTCTCCTACTGCTACTATTACTACTACTACTATTACTACTACTACTACTACTGCTACTATTACTACTACTACTATTAATAATAATAATAATAATAATAATAATAAGAAGAAGAAGAAGAAGCTCACAGACACTCTTCTTTAACAATTTCTGAAATGAAATCTGAACTAACATTTCTAACAATACCTTTTCTGAAAAGGTCAGTGTCATAGAAATGGCCACATTCTTAAAGCTAGCATATGATACCATATCGGAGCAGTCTAGAGTCTTGAAAATTAGTGCTTTGTCACTCTTGTCGTAATTAACCAAAATGTGAAAAATCAGTTCAAGAGTTCAAAAATCATCCCAGTGTTGCTACAAGTCAATTGCCTGACACTAAGTAGAGCTCATTTTGATAAGTATATGAAGTTATTAGCAATTTTCCTGAGAATGGAATTAAACTTGTCTCCATATACAGAGTTTAGGGACCTAGGGCTTCATTTATCATTTATGTGTAGAAATGATCCTAAATTCTAATGTGCATAAGAACAAAAACAGTGAGATGTATCAAACATTCGCTGGGTGGTCTTACGCACATAAGTAAGTAATCAGCAATGATAAATACCACACATTCTAAATCACGGTGCTCCAGTATGCTCAGATGAATTGGCATTCTGAAATGCCATATATGGTGTAAACATTCCCTTTAAAAAACCTTTCAAGTTTCATTACCCTTAATGAAATTCTTAGGCTTGCATTTCCTCAACTTTACATAAATATATAGAAACAGTATACAGATATATATATATTATTTTTAATTGAAGAGGAAATGTGGATATTGTAACCATTTCTTGCTGGAATAATGGAAAAGCGTGCAAAGAAACTTTTCCGAGATGGAGATGTGCTTGTTATAGAAGTAGAAACTGGCAATGAAACCCCTTCCTATTCACGTAATTATATTCATCCTGGGATGGTGCTTTTATCGCTTTGTGGATGCAGTCTACTGCTCCTTTAGCACTATAACATTAGGAAATTCAGCAATGGCATAAAATCCCCACTTAACTTCCACTTGTGTCGGACTTGTGTAAAGAAACTGAATGTAGTTTGGGAACAGGATGATCATTGCATCTATCACGGCTGGCAGAATCTCGCAATTTTACCACTGGGTCTTGTGCATACACGTGGTCAGAGATGTGCGTATATTTACGCACATTTCTAAGCACAAGTTCAGAAATTCCACACTTTGCGCAGCAATGATCATATGCACCCTTTATGCACAGATTGATAAATCTTACGCCCGCTTGATAAATGAGGCCCCTGGAGTGTCTCTCAACATGAATGCACACTGCTTTTAGGTGGTAGGAAGGTTTAAAATCACAATTCATGAGCAGCACTTTTGGGTGGGACGATGCAGACACCCTGTGTGTGTGCGTGTGTGTGAGAGAGAGTCCTGAGGAAGCTTGGCTGCCCTTCACAGGGCAGGCGCTGAGGGGGAGGACAGCAGGCCTTCCTCTCTCCTCACATCCCATGCCAGGACTTCGTCTGCTCGCTCCATCCGGCTCGTCTGGAATCGACTGCCCACGAACTTTTTCACTTCTGCAAATCTTGCTGCACTTTCGTAATGGCCACTAGGCGGTGAGAGAGGGGGCTTCCATCTAGGGATGGGGCTTTGGCATCAGTCTGAGACATGGCAAATATTGCCGGCATCAAAGGAGAGAGTGTTTTGGAGACACTTGCCCCTGACAATGTTTCCTAGGAAAGCCGTTTATGGGCCATCAGAGATTAACTCTGGCTTGGCTGCAGCAGACCCTGAGGCGGACATATTTAATTTTATGGCAGCATGGTAGTCTGGGTCTGGCATTATGAAGGATGCGTGAACTTTACGACTGCCCAATCTCCCCCTAAACAAGCATTGATAATTACAGACTTGTGACCCTGTGTTTGATGGTACACATGCACTAAGAGAGCATGTGTACCAGAGAAGGAAGGAGGCACCCAATCAGGACGTGATGATAAGAAGAACAGACTGGACTCCGGAGAGCCAGACGAATGATTGAGAAGTAATAGCACTGGTCCCATTTCCAATCACTGTGCTCACATCAAAGGCCCTGCAGAAAAAAAACAAGTGTCTCCCTGGCCAAATAAGCCCACAACATCAACAATAAATAATTTGTGACAGCCAGTCAGGAGTGGCTGAGCTGCTCTCTCGCGCTTCGTTTGAAGTCGTGGCGTTATTGTCTCTGGCTGTGAGGTGATTAATTGTTTGACTGCCTCTGAAAGTCTTACTGTGTTTGTGCAATAACTCAGTCTTCCTCAAGTGCATCTGACTTTTTTTTTTTTCTTCCCCCGAGTCAGTTTAATTGCATGGTTAGAGTTAATGACAACTGAATGAATGTTTACAGATCATCTCGTCTGCTCTCTGTACACACACGTAATGGCTAAATCCACACAACACTGATGTATTAAGTAAAAATCCTAATTGAGGTGCTAAAACCAAACAAAATCAGACCTTAGGAGCTGGAAAAAGAGGTGGGGCATGGACGAAACAGATCCATTTAATCACTACAAGGCTTGTGGAAGCACAATGAAATCTTAGGAGGAGTAAGCTCAGGCTCGAATTTGCAGAAATTAATTCGCTCAGAATGACAGACTACTTTCTGTCTGCTTTGTTCTGGGGTCTGCAAAGAAATTTGGGTTTGCGAATAAATAAACTCATGGTGTCAGTTTAGTGGTCATTTAAGTGGAGCTGGTAATTCAGCTGTGATTGTGTGTGTGTGTGTGTGTGTGTGTGTGTGTGTGTGTGTGTGTGTGTGTGAGTGTGTCAGTGTGTTTTCCCTAAGTTGGACAGGCAGCCTGCCGTAAGTGTTTCTCACCTTCTGCCCCTTCTGAGCCCTGGGACAGACTTCAGCATGCCCTGGTTTACATTTACCTTTACGGCATTTAGCTGACGCTTTTACCCAGAGCAACGTACATCAGTGCTCAAGTAGTCCACAACTGTTTCTTAAACCTGTAAAGCAGCTTAAATACATGTCCACTATTTAACCGAAATACTGCACATTCGGTGCATCTAAACAACATCTGTCAAATAATACCTAACCAACACCTGCCAGACAATACCTGAACAACAAAAATTAAGACAAGAGCAAGGAAAGTTTTTTGTTGTTGTTCTTTTGGTTTTTTTGGTTAGGATAAGTGGAGGACATGAGACCGTGGGAGTCTGAGAGACTCCAACATTGAGAATTCCAAGTTTGAAGCCGTATCCTCTATGCTGCTGCGCCATGAGCATGTTTTGCACAGAGAAAAGAGACTAACTGAGATTGTGTTTTGCAGACTGATGCTGACTAAACCTGCAGGGAGAAAAAGGAACCGTGTCTTCCTAATTCCCGCACATGTTGCAGCTGGTCTCATGTATGTCGCCCCACACCGGAAGAAGGTGTAACTAGGACACTGCTTGCAGAGATACTTCTGGAACTGAAGGAATCCTTGTTTTGTTTGCAATTTTATTAAACTCTGCTGAAGCAACAAGTCATTTAAGTCTGTGCGTCCTTCCCTACCCCAGGCTAACAGATACAGGTTGGGTGGATGGATACAGGAGAGATGGGTATAGAATGGGTGGGTGGATATATGGATGGATGGATGTATGGATGGGTAGAGAAAGGATGGATGAAGAAAGGATGGATGAAGAAAGGATGGAAACTGGATAGATGCAGGATGAATGGATGGATAGAGGATGTATCTATCTATGTATGGATGGAAATGGGATGGATGGGTGGAGGGATACAGGATGGATGGAAACTGTATAGATGGATGCATAGACTTATGGGTGGATGGTTGTTTGGATGGGAACTGAATGGATGGATACAGGATGAAAGGATGAATGGGTAATAGATGATAACTAAGTCGTATGTTCAACCCCCCACTTTCTACCATCACATCCATGAGCAAGACATTTAACTTTCAATGTCTCCAGGGTGACTGCCCCTGTAACAATAACTGTAAGTCGCTCCAGATAAGGGCATCTGCCAGTGATGTAAATGTAAGTGTAAAATGATACAGGACAAAAAAAAACATGTTTAATACAGCAAAAGGTGAGTTAAACACATGTAAATGTGCTTACGTTAATTACAGTGTAATTATGATGTAATTTCAGAAATGTAATAAGAAATTCAAATTAAGTCGTGCGTCAGAAAGACAGTATTGTCTTATTGTGACATCTCTCATTACATTAATCCTTTCAAATTGCCTACAAATAGTCAGCAAATCAGTAATAACATTTTACAGTGTCATCTAAAAATTGGTAATGTTTAATACAGTTTACTCTAGAAAGGGTAGGTCAACGGCTACCTCCAGATTTTTATTGCTACTGCATGAGTTAAGTCAGTTCAATTCAATTTAATTTATATGGCACTTTTTACTGCTCACATTGTCACAAAGCAGGTTTGTGAGTTTCTAGTGAGAGAGGTGAGGGCAGCAGAGGCAGAAAAACTCCCTAAAGGTAGAGAAAAAAACCTCAGGAGGAACCAAGACTGAAAAGTGCAACCCACAATGAGAGAGAACAAAGAAATATCACATGCAGAAGGTCCATAGCAGTTAACCCTTGTGAATGCGAGTGGCAGGGATCTGTGCTGAAACCTCAACAATTTAATTGTTGTCATACATCAGAACAGCTCCTTATTTGGAAGTTCCGCCAAACTCAAGGGAACTTTCGGGATACTCTCTGCCCACATGTGTGTGGGGAAACTCTGCAGAGGGAGAGGCTCCGGAGAGCAGCCGAGTGGCGGCACGCAGAGAGAAAGAACAGCAAATGGCCAGCGTATGGCAGAAAAATCACCAGCTCTAGACTGCTTTACACTGTTTCTATTTACAGAAATCAGAGTTTACTGATACACTCTGAGTTCTGAGGGTAAATACCGGTTCTAGACAGTTTTACATTGTTTCTATTTACAGAAATCAGAGTTTACTGATACACTCTGAGTTCTGAGGGTTAATACTGGTTCCAGACAGTTTTACACTGTTTCTATTTACAGAAATCAGAGTTTACTGATGGTAAACACCAGTTCTAGATTGTAAACACTTTAAACCTACACCTATTATATTGACTGAAATCAGATTTTAGTGATAGACTATGAGTTTTAAGGGTTAAGCTGGTCTAGGACAGGTTTTTAAGATGAATCTAGTCCGGAGTGGTCAGTAAATGTGACCATTCTGTCATACGTGAGCACACGACAGCACACAGTGTGAACAGCATGGAATTCTTTCTCTGGATTTTACCTATTCACCGATTGAAGCAGTGGGCAGCCAGGAACACAATGCCAGGGGAGCAGAGCGTGGGGATGGAACCATGATCAACGGTACCTCAGAGGGTTTGAGTAGTCTTGGGAATTGAACCTACAACTTCCTGGTCACAGGGCACATGTTCTAACCACTAGGCTACCAGCCGCCCTAGAAACCCCAGTGATGGTCCATCAGGTAAATCAACAGATCAAGGGCTTTACTACTTTTACATTTATGGACTGTAACACCACAGACACCTCGCCCCACTCAAAACAGTGACGATAGCGGCCTGAAACAAATCCTTGCAAAAGGAGAACAGGATGATCTATAAACGTGTTGAAGCTAATCTCCACTCAGGCTAACAAGGTGTCACTGATAGACACATGAAAAGAAGGTGACACGGTGCTCCTTCAAGAAGAAGAAGAAACTGCATGTAACGGTGACAGACTGTAGAATGGAGCAAATGAACCTTTTTCTTTTTAATTAATCACAGCTGACATCAAATTAATCAAGCAATTAAAGCTCAATTTCTGCCTTAATGTAAAATAAACAATAGAATCTCAGCTTGTTCATTTTAGAAAAGGTACAAAGAGACAGAGAGCATTGTTTGCTCACCTGTAATGCACGGTGAGCAGTTTTGTCCCATCAATTCTGGCCCAGATTTTAACAACAACAAAAAAAAAACTGTCAGCGGGAGCAGTCTCCCTCTCCGTTCCATTAAAGTCAGACTAATTAAATTTCACAACGAGCAGCAATATAAGGAGCTTTCGCGGAAGACCTACATATTAATGTGACCTTGATACTATTTTTTAATCACATTTTATATAGCCATTAATTAATAGTGACAAAGGGATTTCCAGAAGTGGTAAGATGTGGTGGACTATGAGAGAGCGTGGACAGCAGTGTTATCACTGCTCTGTTAATGTTGTATAAGCCCCTGCTATCCAATTTCAGAGATGAAGGCAATTTCCTGTACTGATTTGCATCTATGGTACATGCAGAAGGGTTGATCTAAAGCCTGTGTGCATCGCATGTTAAGGAGATCAGCTCCATTTTCTTGGCCGATCAATAGAGGAATAGTTCAAGCTGAATGTCCTTGTTTCAGACATGTACAAGCCATTACTCATGAATAAAATATATTACATTAACACAATTACTGTCTTTTAGTTTACATCTCTTGACGACATCCCTGCTGAGTTAATCTGTTTTATACCTGAGGGGCCAAATGTATGCATTGAAGATCTTATTCTCACAACCTCCTGCCAAAAGCAATGAGTCTTCTCCTTTAATGCTTGAGGAGATGGATTCGAAGGCCAGATATTCAACACTAGATCTCTCCACATTCTCCAGAGTTTAAGGCACCCTTGTCCTTTTGTTTTTGTACCATGGTCTTAGAACAACATTGTTTCACTTTACTATTAGCTGCTAAATTGTTTCATTATGTGCAATTCTTAATATTGTTATTCTTAATATTTTTACCACATGAAATATTACTACTCATGGCAATATTACTTATACCCTACTGATTTCTATTACGTGCAATAACAGACTCCTAATGACTGTTAGTGTTAGTAATGCACTTTAACTGAGTTTTTATTTGAATTTTATTTAGACTCAATATTTTATAAAGCCTTTGGAGAACAAACAGCCTCACCTCAAAGATTCTCTATCATATTTAACAGCGATGGTGAGATTCTTTCCTGTCTAACCATCCAACCTGATAACACCAAACTCACCTTACCTTTTTTAATTTTGTTTTTTGCCCAAAACCACATTTTTTTCTCATCTGGCCCTAAAACCAAGTTCCAGCAGCATGTGGTGAACTCAAGGTTCTCAAGTGTGTAGTTAGATTTGTATGTGTAGGTGTTGGTGGCGGGTGGGAATCTGCAGGGAGGATAAAGATATATTTTCCACCAAGCAGATTCACCACATTTATGCTTTAAACTTCATAATTATTGCCTTAACAGTCAATGTGGGCAATTTCTAGCGTGGAACTGCATTATTTAAATAACCTTTGCTGGATGTAAGCAGATACAGTTCTCATTTAATTAGTGTTTTCCCACATTTTGATGAACGACTAATAGAAATTGGCGTCTGTCTCGTCTCATGTTTACATGCAGTTAAATATGTCCATATTATAATAATCTGTAGTTGGAATGTGCACGTTTTATGAGATGGATCTGCCAATATTAACTGCAGTTGCAATTTATGTTGAGGTACATTCACGCATACTGCTGACTGTGCTCTGTTTGATTGAATAGAATTGACATAATGAAATGATGTTCCTCCAGTGTGTGTTGAAATGCAATGATTTTATGCTCCTGCCTGATGTGCGGGCTGGGAAACAGAAGTACAGACAGTGGAGAGAAAAGAGCTCACGACACAAAACATAAGACAGGTCCCCGACCCTGGAGCACAATCAGACAGGTGATAAGCCTGGTCTGTAAGAGGGTCGCGACCCAGCTGGTCCTCCTGACCCCTCTGAGTCGAGACCCTGTCTGTCACAGTCTGCAAAGCGGCTCCTGACAGCGGCCTGATAGTTTTAAACTGAGTGTAGATTCACTCCCAGGACTTTACATCACTCCATCCTCACCATTTACACACTATGGATAGCAAACAGGAAATATTGAATTGAACTTGATGTATAGAATGAAAATGGATATATATTGAATGAAACCCAATATATATGAGTGGAAACCAGATATAAATGGAATGAACAGTGATGTAAATTGAATGAAACTCTATATATATATATATATATATTGAATGAAATATATATGTGGAATGAACACTGATATATGTGGAATGAAATCAGATCCTTCCCTTTGTAATCCTGGTAAATGTGTAAAATCCCATCTTGATGAATAATAAATATGATATCTGCCTTCAAAGAAAGAAAGAAAAAATGTACTGTACTGAAGTACTGAAATAATATTGAATGAAAAATGCGATACAATGAACATGAAATTACGGGCTGACACAGCTTTGGTCAACTTCACTGGGTCTCCTCTGGTGCAAAGATGAACAATTAAGCATAGACATACATTACTAGACTAGATGCATCATACGTCAACGTCCTACTGCTGGAGTGAACTAGTGGATAAAGATGCCTCATGCATGTTCTGCATGGGGCTGTACAAACCATTTTATGCTCCATACCAGATCCCAGGGGATTACATTTCATAGGTAAGGTTTTGATTTTATTTGCCTATTATAAAATCCCATTTTATAAATCTTAACCTTAGCTACGCCAGGGTAAGTTAGAAAAGCTATGCATTCCTGTGTTCAAGTCAGCCTCCAAACACTATAGTAAGCACTATAAAAAGCACTATAAAATGGGATTTTACAATTGTCAAATATAATTGAAACAATTTTTCATCCCTACCAGGGTTTGTTGTTCGACAGGTTTTGAGAAGGCTGTCCTGTGATGTGTGTCGTGCTAGTTTACTCACAGATGCAGAATTGGCATCATATTATCAAAACTACCACTAGTTCACTAAAAAGTTCTCTAAAAAAATGGAGGTTTGAGGATTCCTTCTGAGTGGACAGTCAAGGTGGTCAAGGCAGCGGAGTGTGTTATCTGAGAGTCAACATCAGGGCTAACAGTCAGTGTGTCCAATATTTGATCAATCAGTTTGTCCGGGCCACAGTTTGGAATTGACAAACATCGTTTTGTGCTCGTCTTTAGTTGTGTCTGTCTTCCACAAACTAAGTCTGCACCATACTAAGACTGAGAAGTCTTAAATTACAGAGTGACAACACACAGAAAAAGCTATATAAGACCCATGTGTATACAATAAAGTATTTATATTTTTGTCACGGAGTGTATCAATTCACTGTTTAAAGCCTTTCACTGACTGCCATTTTAATTGCATGAATGTATATAAAGAATTGTATTTAAAAGGATTCACCAAAATCTGTTGAAATCGATACTGTGTTAAACATTATTGTTTTTTTATTCTTAAAATACAGTTTCCACGTCTAGTGTCATTTTACATTGTGCATTTGCCATTTGCAATATGGTGGATGCATTGATGTATCTGCAAACACTCCATATTCCATATCGAGTTTCTTTCCATATATATTGGGTTTCATGAAATATTTCCTGTTTAACTCTGTATACACTCACCTAAAGGATTATTAGGAACACCATACTAATACGGTGTTTGACCCCCTTTCGCCTTCAGAACTGC
>JBBPDB010000032.1:13722752-13746812 GCA_037974465.1 Brachypetersius altus | reverse complement strand
ATGAGTGTGTCTGCTATCTTTTATTTAAAGTTATTTTTTCAATTTTCCTTTTGATGTGCTATCTGTCACTTAAAATAAACCTACCATTAAAATGATACTGTTCTGAGACTTTTCATTTCTTTGTCAGTGGACAAACTTACAAAATCAGCGAGGGGTCAAATAAATGTTTCCTCCACTGTACACTATACTGCCAAAAGTATCCACTCACCCATGAAATAATTAAAATTTCCAATCACTTTCATGGCCACAGGCATGCAGATGCTTCTAAAAACATTTGCGATAGAATGGGTCGCTCTCAGGAGCTCAGTGAGTTCCAGCGTGGTACTGTGACAGGATGCCACCTGTGCAACAAGTCCAGTTGTGAAATTTCCTCCCTACTAAATATTCCTCAATCAACTGTCAGTGGTATTATAACAAAGTGGAAGCTATTAGGAACGACAGCAACTCAGCCGCGAAGTAGTGCCACGTAAACCAACGGAGCGCAGTCAGCGGATGCTGAGGCGCAGAGTGCACAGAGGTCAGCAAGTCAATTGCCACAGACCTCCAAACTTCCTGTGGCCTTCAGATTAGCTCAAGAACAGCGTAGAGCACCTGCATCCAACCTATACAAAACCAAGTGCAATGCAAAGCGTTGGATGCCATGGTGTAAATCATGCCGCCACTGGACTCTAGAGCAGTGGAGGCGCGGTCTCTGGAGTGATGAATCACGCTTCTCCATCTGGAGATCTGATGGACGAATCTGGGTTTTGCGGTTGCCAGGAGAACTGTACTTGTCTGACTGCATAGCGCCAAGTGTGAAATTATAGTGTGGGGGAGTCCTGACCTCAACCCGACTGAACACCTTTGGGATGAATTAGAGCGGAGACTGCGAGCTCGGCATTCTCGTCCAACATCAGTGCCTGACCTCACAAATGTGCTTCTGGAAGAAACTCCCATAAACACACACCTAAACCTTGTGGAGAGCTTGCCCAGAAGAGTTGAAGCTGTTATAGCTGCAAAGGGTGGGCTGACGTCATATTAAACCCTATGGTTTAGAGAATGGGATGCCACTTAAGCTCATATGCGTGTAAAGGCAGGTCAGCGAATTGATTTCTTAGTAAGCCTTGAGCCTGAAATGTAAGCCTTGAGCCTAAAGTCTGAGTTTAGTTCAAATATCATGTAAGGAGAAGCAAACATAGAAGCTGAAGGAGACTGATGGTGCTCATGGAGGTACAGCGATCAAGAAGACAGCAAGTTTGACTTACTTATGACTTTTCAGAATGTTATTCCCTTAATATATGCTATTTTATAAACACTAATTGAGAAATAGTTTTTCTGCTGTGACACATAAGTAAATTCAATATTTGTATGGCCTTTGGTTCAAAAAGAGAGAAAAGTTGCTGTGGATCAATAGCATTTCAGTCAGATTTAACAAATAAAGGCGTGGTATCATTGCACAAAATTCATAGTTAGATTTAACGTGACTGCGTCTCAGGGTGTACTCACACTAGGCAGTTTAACCGTGCCCGAGTGCGTTTGACCACCAAAGCGCGGTTCGTTTGACTAGTGTGAGTGCTCCGAAACGTGCCTGGGCCCGGTCATTCCCTGGTCCGCTTGGAGGAGGTGTGCCAGAGCACGGTTCAGTTGGACTCGGGCACGGATCAGGACGTGTGACGTCACATTTTTGCGACGCTCCAAAACCATTTTTCGTGCCACAAAAGCATTAGACCTGTTTAGCAACAGGCTGTGAGAGGGCTGTGGACCACCGTGGACCAAACGACTCAAAATTACTATCACAAAAGTAAACAGAGCGATGGACTCCACTGCGTTCAGCGAGAGCGCCGCTCTTCCTGTTTATCCTGAAACCATTGCAGCATAATGACGTAAGCGTGCTCCAGCACAAATGCAGAAATCTAATGTGAGTGCAGGCCAGAGGGGGAGTGGGGAGGGGGCACAATCGAACTCGGGCCTGGTTCAGGGCAACCGAGCCTAGTGTGAGTACACCCATCTACCAAATCTGACAACAATCTAAAGCTTTTGCCTTCATTTTAAAGTTTTTTTTTTTTTTAGAAGTGGTATATAATTGTATGTGTTACTCACAGAATTCATCCTGAAGTTATTTTAATCACAGTTAACGCTTCTGTGGAGGTGTTTTTTTTTAACAGTTCTACCTGATACTGTATTCAACAATCTGTTACTTTCTATTACACCAGGATTAAACCAGGCAAGTTTTTTATACAATCTCAGCATGCTGATTTTGGTGGTAATGTTTACTTTCATAAACTTCCAGGGTTTATTTAGAAACGTTACCCAGTGTTATGAATTCTTCTTGTTTTTGCTGTGGTTGCACCGCCTGAACACAGAGCACCACCAGTGGGATGATGTTAACCTCGATGCTGGTGTCACTTATTTGACTTTGACCCTTTTAAAAGGACAATTGAGCATGGTTGCTGAGGTTACAGTTTCACAGTAATTATGAATGGATGAGGGAAAGAGGATTTACAAAGACAAAGTCTAATAAAAACAGCTTCGCAGGGTCGTTTGGTAGTGTTCCTTCAATGCACGTCAGATACCTCAATAGCTGATTTGATTTACAGTGAGTGTGTGTTTCTTGGTTGCTTGTGTTGTGCTTTTGAGTGTCCTTCATCTGTCAGTTGATTTATCAGTTGTTCAACTAAGTTTAGCATGATTTAGTGATAAATCGAATATCAAATGTAAAACGTATAAAACTAAGTGTAAAGATGGGGTATCAGCTGTAATCTTGTTATTGAATGTTAGTGTCATCCCCTCATCACCTGCCGATATATCATTCTATTGCATTCATCATATTTTTATGGCACAAACACTAAGTCACTTTTCATAACCACTTGCGCCCATAATCTGTTATTATCTGTTATTGTTATTGTTATTGTTATTTTTTTATTCCGTTTACACTATTATTAGTGTTATTGTCTTTTTAAAAAACATTAATTGTCTTACCTTAATTCCACTTGTTGGAAATAGAGAGGTTTTTTTTATTATCTCATCTTATCTTATCTTGATAGTCCATTATCTTGCAGTGTTACATCAGCAGTTAAATGCTTAATGTATAGCATTTTAAAAACACACCTTTGTGATGATATGCCTTGAAGATATCTATAATGAACCTTGAAGGTATCCATAATGACCAGTATTCAAGAGCAGGCTCTCTCAGAAACTGCAGAAAAGCTTTGTGACCTTCAGTCAGGCTCAATTGGGGACAGGGCACACATCAAATTGACTCTCCTAGTTAGATCTGCTTTATAGGATCCTGTGAGGTTTTCTGTTTTACTTTATTTTCCTCCACCGGCTGTAGAGAGAGGAAGTCAACAGCATAGGTGTTAGCCATCGCGACAAAGGGTGACAGTAAAGAGGTTAAGAACTAATAAGACTGTCCTTCCCAAGTCCAAAAAGCTACCGACAATGTGTACGCTTGAATTAGTCCCTCACCACCTGAAGTTTCTTGGCTTTCTAGACTTCTCTGTACTACTACAAATAGTGAAGAATAGTTATGTGTACGGATACATAACTGAGCACCAATCAGTGCTCAGTACAGTGTCATCAGTTGTTGTAATCAAGAATAAATTAGAAAACTATATTGATCCTGGAGGAACCTTCTTATGTTACAACTGCATGAACGTGCAGAGACAAAGTGACCAGAATAATATAAAATATAAACAAATCAAATAAAGACTCTACAAAAATACTTAATATGAAATACAATATGCTATATACACAGATTCTGGGGTATAAATACTATAAATAGTCAATTACCGTTAACTTGTCATTTAAAAAAGTGGTTAGGAGTCTGTTATTGCTGTAATAGAGCTCAGTAATAAAGCAGTAAAATTGAGATAAGTAGTGATGTTTCACATGATAAGAATTATATTGTGCATAACGATTTTTAGGACCCGCTTATTTAGTTTAAAATTCTGTAAGGGACCAAAAGAAGTGGCCCATTTTGTTCAATTAGTGCCTACAGGTAAGGACACAGTGAACACACTCACCGAAGACAAACACTGTTGATTGGGTCGAGTAATAATTACTCCTAAAGTGACTGATTCCGAGTACAGGCCTAAAAGCCCTTTCCAAAAAAATTGGTCATGCCTCCATATTTTTTATCTGGGGCCCTCTCTAAATGACTAAAATTGGTTTGCCATTAAAAAAAGAAACCGCTTAATAAAATTCAACCACAGATAGAACACCGAGTCATGCTCACACACAAGCATGAGTGGTGTTTCCAAAGTGCTGATCAAGTCTCCAATCAAGGAGTTGTCCCTCTATGAAAAGCATAAAAATGTGATCTGACGTGTGGAAATGAATGAATGAATGAATAAATCACCGTTTGTTCATTTATTCTTCGCACTCTTTGAGACTCCCACAATCCTGTTTGCATAAAATAGAATAATTTCAAACTCCTCAAATGTGTAGCACTGACTTGAATAATGTAAATTATGCCAGAAGTCAGTCTGCTAAGCTATTTAGACTCTAAAACACTCTTTTTACAATCCAAAAGATCTCCACAGAACACCTCCTGGAACACATTTTTTTTTACAAATGTTTAAAACTCGAACATATTATAGATCACACTTGATGGGAAGGACCTTCTGAATTTGTAGCAGTTAGTCAAGAATAAGGCCAATCCTGTAAATAATCAAATGAAATCATGGATTCGAGCAGGTTTGTCTGGACAATTCTTTTGCCAGGCAAGATATGAGAGGTACTGTGGTGAAGTTGACCCTCAAGGTGTGTTTTCCAAGTGTGATTCCCATTTGTTCATACAGGCAGTGCTTTTGACTTTAGTGAGGTTTGGATCTTATCCCTCAAAGCTATCCCCATCTGAGCCTCATCCTGCTGCTTTGATCCAGTTCGAGAGCAAGCTTGTACTTCACAACACTGTGTGTGTGTGTGTGTGTGTGTGTGTGTTTGGGTATGTATGTGTGTGAATGGGTATGTATGTGTGTTTGCTTTCAGCACAATTCAAAATCCATGGCTCTGATCTTTGTGAATCTTTGTACTCGTGTTCTGGTGCTTCCTCTTGGCCATTCAGGGCATGATTTTCTGCAGGTATGATTCTTTGAAAGACTGTCTGTTTCACTTGCATTCAAAATCAGTTATTCTTTCTCTTTTTTGCAGTTATAGGTACGTTTCCAAAGGTATACAAGAACCCTTCTGTACCTAAACTGTACTGTGATTGCATGGAAGTTGTAGCAGCAGTAAAGCGCAATTCTCTCCACACAGTTTATGACTAGTCATCATCTAAAAACCTGTTTTTTTTTTCTGTCACAAGCCACTTTCTGCCCTGCCGCCAAGCAGCTCAGGTTCGGCTCAGGTTTGGGTCACTTTATTTGTAATGTAAATATGTTTCTTTGTGGTACACCGTGGTTCTTTTTGCCAATGGAAAAGGTTAGGGTTAGGGTTAGGGTTAGCATACTCCAGTGCCCATCCCAATACACTGGCCTTAGAGACACTCTGGGGCAAAGTAGTAACAGTTGTTTAAACATAGGGTGTTAGGAGCCTAGTGGGTAAAACACTTGCCTGTGAACCTGATGACCACAAAGTAGTAGATTCACACCCCACCCCCCCAATTTCTACTACAGTGTCCTTGAGCAAGGCACTTAACCTTTAGTGTCTCCAGGTGGACAGTCCCTGTAACTAATAGCTGTAAGACGGTCCCTGTATCTAATGACTGTAAGACTGTCCCTGTAACTAATAGCTGTAAGATGGTCCCTGTATCTAATAACTGTAAGACTGTCCCTGTAACTAATGACTGTAAGACTGTCTCTGTAGCTGATGTATGTCACTCCGGATAAGGGCATTTGCCAAATGCCACTTTACATGTTTTTAAAGTAAGTCATTAAATATATACACCCCAGCAGTCATTGGGTCCTTTTACTCCATTATAAACAACGGGTCCAGTCTTTTGACTGAAAACGTTCTTTTTGTATTGACATGTAAATACATTTATGAGTGTAACAAATGAGAATTAAATAAAAATTGGCTTAGTTTAATTTAATATCTAATTAAACATAATTATTAATGGATTAAATGATTCATTCATTCATTTTCTGTAACCGCTTGAACCTTACTAGGGTCATGGGTCAATGAGAAATTTCTGTAGACTTTTTAAACCCATGGTTGGCTAGACTTTCCTCAAAATATGCCAACATGTGCCATTTTTATGCTTAATGGCTTCTTAAAAAACAGTTTATGGGGGGGTGAAAGTCTATCAATGAAATCAAATTTTAGCTTTGATTATGTATTTCTTCTCTTTATGGAAGAAATCTGAATATGGATTTTACACTCTTATATAACAGCTACAGACAACTAGGACTACATAATGTAAACAATGATCATTTTGAAAAGTGAAAAGAACGTACTGGAAAGCAATAGAAGCTTCAGATTCAATTGTGGACGGTTCACAGTGACACAGGGGAGGAAAACAGGCACATCGTTCTGTGTCGCTATTTATGATGTGAACTGTTTTCAGAGGAACTTTCTATTTGCTGTGGAAGGGTCAATAAATTCTCCACATACACAAGCCAAAGATAGAGACAAGCATGTGTGCATATGCTCCAGAGACCATGGCTGAAAATTATCATTTAAATCAGCTCTCCTGCGGTCCTTGCGTCCTTGCATACCGTATGCTGCCATTCACAATAACGCCAGCTTCCTCCTCGCTGCCCGTAAACAAAGGAGAATGTTGCCTACACATAAAAACACACACACACACACATTATTCATGTCCTGTTTTTTCAAGAGCAGACTGTGTATGTGTGTAATAGCAAGTGGACAGTGGATGACTTCATTTTACTCAAAGTGCGGACCTTCGTCTGCTTCCAGTGCAGGTATAGTAGCGTGTTAAAGATAACATCTCTGTAGCCCCGAGCTTGAGCTTCCACATTAAACAAAGCAGTGTGCAGTCACACCTGCAGGTGAGAGCAGATGGCAGATGCTGGCTCTGTCATTAAAGTAATGATCAGTCAGCTGCTGCTGGATGCAGCCGTCGTCCTTAATGACGAGAGTATAGACAACATTATCCCCATAAGATGAGGGGCTAGGACTGCACAACACACACTCTGGTCACTTGTAGCTCCACCTCGCTGGTGTTCAGAGACCGTAGGCCATCTGTTGAGGCCAAGTTTGTGTTAGGCACCCTACAGACCATCAAAAATGGCAATTTTCTGACCTCTTGGCTGGAAATTTTTGGTTGGCAGACCAGTCTCAAGCTGACATGTGAAAGCCCGCTGTGCTGAGAATGGGTCGTAGCTGGCCGGTGGTGACTGATGATAAATGGGGTTGGGGTCAGGGTGATAATTGTCCAGCAACAGATGGACTCCAGATTGCCAGACTGTAATCGTACACCTATACAGTGTACCTGTTAGGTAGGTGGAAGTCATGAAGAGTGGAAATAAAGGTTTTAATGGTTTATACTTTGGTGTGTGATAGCATGCATTAGACTCAGGTCACATGAATGGGCAATGTGTCCCAAGACAAAGAAAAAATTAAGAGTAAAGATTTATTATGCAATACAAGAAAAAATCCCAGAAGGCAGTAGAGAATAGAGGAAACAAAGCACTGAGGCAAACTGTTCAAGAAGCCTTTATGCACTGTTACCTTATCAGACGTTATTAAGATTTCATAAAAAAAGAAAAAGGAATAATTTGCAAATGATGTCAAAGAGTACTGTGAAAGATTTAATCCTTAAACCTCTGATTAATAATCTGATTTCAACAAATATAAAACAGTGTAAAACAGTCTAGAACCGGTGTTTGTTCTCCTACATGCTGGCTGTTTGCTGCACTTTTCTCTCTGAGCACCAGCACTTGGGCCCCTCCCTCTGTGGGCTGTGGGTCCCAGGTTCAAAGATCTTGTGTTTAATTAATTACTTAATCCATCTAGTTATTTATTACTCCTTCAAATAAAAGAAATGTTGGCATTTTTGTTCATGGGCATTTGCATGTGACACCATGTTTAAAATTCTAGTAACATTTTTTTACTATATTTGCTTTTTAAATGACAATAACTGTGGTAAGACACAGGATTACCAAACAAAACTCCTCAGGCATCAACACAAACCGGAGGAACTTCCACATCAGGAGCTGTTTTGGCGTATTATGACAATTTATTTTATCTTCTGCCTAAATGGATCTGTGCCGCTCAAGCTCTAAGGGTTAATGGGCAATGGGTCCCAAAAATAGGCCAGTTTATTTTAACCCATAAAGATGAAGACACTTATTATGCAATGGGAGAAAAATACTGGGACAGCAATTGGTAATAGAAACAACAGAGTGATGGTAAACAGTTAAAGGTGCGTTTGTTACTTTCTATAATTTGTATGCCTAATTTGTATGTGGTGACAGCTGACTGTGAATGATAAGTGGCTATGTGGCTCTGCTGTTGATCTTCTACGGGAGGGCAACCAGCATCTTACATCTCACCTGGCTGTGGATTCCCTGGACATCTGACAAGTTGCCGCTGGTCTGCACAGATCAGGTTATTTGTTTGACATTGAGGACACTGTTTTTCCCTTTCCCCCTTTCTACTCATCAGATAACTGAACCTAATGACGAGTGACTATTATACTCATTGCTGCTGGAACAGTAAACTGGACCTGTAAAGTGTGTTTGGCATATATCAGTAGAGTGAACTCATTAATTTTAGCAGGATTACTGACCTAACAGCCCTAAAAGGTCAACTTTAGTTACATTACACAAAGTAGTCAATCACAAGTTTGTTCAGTATACTGACCAGTCATAGACATTCCTTACAAATGAAGGAATTCATGTGATCTGACCAATCTAAGACTTTTATCCACATAATGGGTTCATCATGTGGTCTTTACCTCTTAAAGCTCTTAGTAAAAACTAATAAAAACAAGTAAAACAATCTAAAATCCCATATGAACGTTCTCCCAGGTTCTACGATCTTGTGTTTTCTGTTTGTAAGACCTAAATCTGTTTTTTTTTTGTCATTATGGGCATTAGCGTGTGACATTGTTTTTAAAACCCCAGTAGTGGTTATTATTATTATTGTTTTTAATTTACAATAACTTTGGTTCTATGTGACACAGGAACACCAAACAAAGCACAGCATGACGTCTGACAACTCAAACACAGACACAAACTGGGGGAACTTCCATGTTAGAAGTTATTTTGCCGTATGCTGACAATTCGCCATTTGTTGTGCTGCTGGCATAGATCCAGACTGCTTGTGTTAAAGGTTAAAGGGCCAATATCAAGGAAAACTCAGTTTTCCATCCATTCATGCTGAAGTTATAAAGAGGGTTTTCATGCCATACAGAAAGAGAAATGATTCAGGGCAGCAGTGGGAACAGAGGGCTGTGATCCTCTTTAATCCAAATAGATAAGGCAAGGTTGGAAAAGGATCACGTAAAAATGAATTATGACTGTTTTTGCTGGAATTGATGGTGCGCCCTTTAATATATTGTAAAGCATATCACCTGTCCATATTGTTCAACCCTAGAGCGAGTGCAGCACTAAAGGTAATCCATCATAGACAGCACTCATAAAATGATACCCCCCAAATTAAACGGGCTCCAATCCAAGACAATGCAAATGCAAATCTAATTCTCCAACCATGCGAGCGTGTACTTTCGCTCACTTAACATTCAGAGCTCCCCCTTCATAGATTTCTGGCCGTAACTGCTGCATGACAGAAACATTTATGATGAAGCTTCGGCTCTCATTTGCATTCCAGCTAAGTGAAATGCGAGTGAGGTCAGCGAATCGACGTCAGTTCCACTGATCTTCACAGTGCTCGTTTTCACCTTTCCCGTCTCCTCTGGCAGGCTGGTCTCGGACCATCCATCTCTGAAACCTCCTCTCGCTCTCTCCCTGGCCTTTGTCTGGCCAGAGAGTCAGACAGAGTCTTTGTGTTGCACTCTAAACTGTGTTGAGACTCCACAGGGGCTTCAATTACATATTCAGCCACTGCAACTGGTGCGCCCTACTTCTGCTGCCAAAACACACCCACTTTCTCTCCTCTTAGCCAGAGGAAAAAAAGCAGAAAAAAGAAAAAGAAAGAAAACTAAACACTTGACACATTTGGTTTCCAGCAGAGATGAAGAAAATGTTCCTCTCTGTACCGGCTATGCTTTTGTGATTTTTGTCAGTCTGTCAGAACACAATCAACAAATCAGGCAAGAACTACATCTGTATAAAAAAGGATGGTTTCTGCAAGTGTCCCTATGGGTATTCTCATAGTATGTTAGCACTAAGGTAATAGTATTTGACATGAACATTTTAAATCCAACACAGACATCTGAAGCTTTGAAAGGCTTTGCATGTTTTGGTTGAAAAATATATTTTAGGATCTGTTGCATTCCTATTGTGACTCCTTCAGTTTACCATCTAACTCAAAGAACCTGACCAGTTTATTTTCACCATCAAGATTCATTCACATCAACATTCCTAATTATATGGGCTGCTAATCATACACAAAGCCCTACTCAATTGGAGAATTGCTTAGGTTTGATCTAATATGTATAAGTAGATTCTCTATCTGCCATTTCAAGAATTGAACAGAAATTCCAAAACTACAGTCCCACAGAAGTTAGATTCAAATATTATATTCAATATAAGATGAAAATTTTATGTCTTCTCTGAAGACCTAGAAAGCCCTGAGGGTTCCCACTGGAGCTTCTCTAGGAGAACATTGCTCTCCTGGAGTGACGCTTTTCTCAAATGGATCTTTTTGAAAATGAGATAAAATGTAAAACGGTAACACACCTCAGCAAATCAGGGGACCTAAATCTGCCCCTTTAGGATTTTTAATGACACAGATGGTGACTAGACCTTCAAGAGCAAAAATTGTATGATTTCACCAGGCTTTGAAAAATATATGGGTCTGTTTCCTGATAACTCATATTGTGTGCACAGTCATGCGGACCAGTCTTTTGTAATGCTGCACAGTGAATCCTGGTAAGAGGTGCACAACCCCCATTTGCTGTTTCTTACACTCTTTCTCCTTTTCTCTGAACTGCTCTCTATGGAAATCCACTGCAATTCCTTCAAGCAGCTCAAGGTGTGCCCTACATTTTAATATCGCTCTTCACAAATAGCCATTGTAAGAGCAGGCAAATGAGCATGTGCTCTTAGAAAGGGAAGTTTTTTTTATTCCTTTTACCCCAACACCCCCACACACGCACGCAAATACACACATCATACACACAAGCTTATGTGTTCAAATGGCCTAATAATTACTCATATCTGCAAAACTGAGGACCCTCTTCTCTGAGCTTTTCTCTGTCTTTCGATGCTATCTTCCAAGTTACTGCCCCTCCCCTGATTAAGGCAGGTTCTCTGGGTGCTGGAGATTTCTCAAGGTTAATGTGGCTCATGACAGAACAAAGAATAAGAAAATTCAATCTTGAGCTTGAGCTAAATTACTTATTTCCTAGAGCCATGAGTCTATTTGAATAAGCCTAGAAACAATGGCTTCTTTTTGATATGGGGGTCAAGAAACCCACAGTTATTTCACAATAGTCTGGGCATGATGAGATTCCTGTCTCTGCTCACCTAAAATTAATGACTTTTGGGCAAGAGTGCCTCAGTGTGGAGCATCATCATCCATAATTGGGGGAAATTGGTCACATTGGAGCTAAAAGGCCTGTTTTTAGTGAATGTATACCTTCACTAATGACTGTCTGGGTACATATGCTCTCAATAGTTGTGCATGTATATCAGTTTTGCATTTTGTAGCAATAGCATCACCAGTGAATAGGAATTTCCAGTTCATTTGACTGGGAAAGGACACAGTAAAGCAACGGTTCAATCTGGGCAAACAATTTGGGAATTCCGTCTGAAGTACAGGAGCAGTTGTGAACCAGGTCTAGAGTTTCTCAGACATGTTTTGATCACTCTGAGATGGTCGGAGCCTCTGAGAATGCTAATGCGTCCCTGACAAGCAATGAAGGAGCACCTAATCAACTCAGCAGAGATGAAAGGAGCTGTGGAGCTTCTGTCTTCGCCTCCTCAGCTGTTTGTTTATGATTTACATTAGCAATCCATTTGTAACAGCCCGCACATGTACAGGGATTCACAGGAACATTTTTGTCTGACAACCAAAGCAGAGCTGTGGTTCTCCTCCTTCCCTCCCTCACTCAAAATCATAGCCAGTCACTGGAGAGGCAAGGAAATGCCAGCTGTAAACATATCCCACAAACCTACTGCGGTGCAATACTTGTGGATGTGTGCTCAGTAGAAATGTAAATGGTAATTTCAATGGTTCTTATTGGGATGTGGGTTGAACACCATAGGGCATAACACCTGTGACCTCCAATTCTCTGTCCAGACCAGCACACGAAGTACCAGCATTTTTGGATTCCTATCACCTCTTACACATCTAGAAGCTTTTTCTTAGTAAATGTGAAGTATAGAAAAAACCTTTATGAGGATAGCTATAGAAACAGAAAATTCTTAGTGCATTACGTTGCCTGCACATTTTAAATTCTCTAAACAATCTTGTGTTTATATTTGTCCATTTGTCATACTGTCAATTGGGCACATGAGACATTAATTATAGGTATGATGATGGTCCATCATTTATTGCTTGATTTTACCTCCTTTTGACAAAAGGAACATCTGGCATAACCACCACTTAACTGTTATTATCGGTCATAAACTGACTGATTTTTTATTTGTTTTAGCTGTTTATGCTGTTATTTATCATAACACGTCCCAACAGTCAGACTGTAATAGCTGTCATTGGTCATTGCTGGAGCCCTGGAGAAGGACAGAACCTAATCCAGTCGATAGAATGCACTTTCACTCAATTAATCATCCTCAGTGATTGCGTGTTAAATAAAGGAAGTCCAATCCAGTTATGAAACAGTCATCCAGCTCATTTATTTTCCTTTTTAGGAATTGAAAACAAGCTAATAGATCTTCTCCACTGGGGGTTCGGCCTACGCTCACTGAGCTGCCCTTTCCATCTCTTCAGTTCGTCAAAAGCTTCATGTGAGCCATTGTACTGTACCAGGTTTGGTCTGCACCACGTTCGAACGTCTGTCAGGCTGAAGGTAACAACCATAGTAATTTTTCATCCATTTAATTATTTTTCTTTCAATGCATGACGTCTGTCTGTTCTTATGGGGAGAGAAATGTTTCAGTCTGAAAGAAATTTGCCATTAACTCAGTGCCGTAGGAGAGCATGGCAGGGATTGTCACACACAAGCTATTTCTGGTGACACGGTTCATTTACATAAGCCGTAGTCATCTGTAAGAGAAATGGATAATGTTCACACAGCACAAGCCGCTCACACAGAAAAGTACAGTCTAAGTTAGCTAAAAATATACACCTAACTTTAATTCAATTAATTTTATATATATAGTGCTTTTTACAACCAAGTTGTCATGAAGCAGCTTTACGGAGTCCAGGTCCAAGACCCTAGTAAGTAAACCAAACGTAACTGAGGCAAGAAAAAACTCTCTCAGCTGGAGGAAGAAACCTCAGGAGGAACCAAGACTCAAAAGGGGAACCAAGACTCAAAAGGGGAACCTTAATGGGGACAAACAACAAGAGAAGGTTTTAATGAACATGCTTATTGAAAAAGGCTGTCTATGGATGAAAGAGGTAAATTTTGTTGGAAGAGTAGCTTTGAGTCTGTAGTCCATAAATTACAGGAAAAGGAACAACAATCTTTTGCACCATGGTTAAAAACATAATGTCTAGTTATATTATCGGGCTAGCAGGTTCAGGAGCTAAAGATACATGCAAAGCTCTGAGAATCCCTGGTCCAATTGTGTTCTTGTAAAAGGAAGAACAAGTTCTCTACAGAGAAACACTTTAGCACAACTGATTGCAGAATTACTGATTGTCTGTTAACATACTGGGCAAAAATAAACTAATTCTGCCCTGTGCACAATTTGTATTTTTGAATAGTATTTTGCTTTGTTTTTCCTGTTTCCTGGCCTTTACAATGTCCTCCTGTCTTTTCTCCAGTTTTTTGTCTATTTTGTTGTTTACCTTGCTGTGTGTCTGTCCACCATGTGATTGTGTTGTTGTATTTAGTCCCAGTCCCCTGTTTTCTCTCCCATCTTAATATTTCCACAAGGGTCTTGTTCCTGTCTCTTTCCCTGCCCAAGTGTTTCCCATTGTCTAGTCAGTATCGATACCCCTGTGTTTCAGTCTGTGCTTGCTGGTTCTCTGTGTTGTTGCCCATTTTTTTGCTCTCAGTTTGTTTCTGGATTCCTGTTTGCTTTGCCCCTGTTTAACCCTGTCCTGTTTGTTTTACCCCTGTTAGCCCTGTCTTGTACTGTTTTGCTCTGTTCTGTTTTAGTCAGCCTTACTTCTCTCTGCCCAGTCCATGTTCATTCTTGTTAATCTTTGTTCTGTTTTTCTCTGCTTTGTTTTATTTCACTTCACTCATAGTCGTGCCCCAAGTCACTTCAGTATTCTATTTATTTCTTGTTTAGCCTCCTTCTTCCTGTTTTTGTTAATCAATACCTTGTACAGGTTTACATCCATCTCCAAGCCTATGTCCAAAATGTTACAGTAATTTCTTAAACTTAGCAAGTAAATGCAAGTTGTATAATTTGGTGTGCAGGACAAAAGCCAAATTTGTTTTCTACAGCAGATGTGTAGTACTTTTCACTTAGAAAATCAACAAAACATGTAATTAAATTCACCAGCGCTTGCCAGGGGTCTTTAGGGGTCTTCAAATATTTGCATGTAACTCTAGCTAAAAATATGGATTTTAGAGCGGCAATAAATGGCTTCAACGCAACCTCCTACCAGACATGTGTTCATATGCACAGTCCGCAAGTGTGTAAGTGGGTGTGCTTGTGTTATGTCTCATTGATTATTGGACCAGTTTGTCCACTGTTTTATTTAGCATTTAGGGTGGCATTTAGGGTTAGGATTAGATTGTGGGTTGAGGTTAAGAATTTTTTTTCAGAATTTAGCAGACGCTTTTATCCAAAACGATTTCTATTCACTAACTGCAGGGGGCAGTCTCTCTGGAGCAACTTGGGATTACAGGTCTTGCCAGTGGTGGTCTGCTGAAGGTTGGATTCAAACTCATGACCTCTTTGTTCAGAGACAAGGATCCTACCCACTAGGCCACCACTACAACTTTAAGAGTTAAGCGGTAACACTACTCTTGAAACCTGCTGCGTAACATTGAAATAACCATGCCATAAACAGGTCATATCAAAATGTGATATGCTGTTACATTTCATTCATGGCAAAACATCTGCCACCACATGTTTAAGGCATGATAATGTCAAGTGTTTCCAGAAATTGATATTGTTGGATTTAATGCGGGTCAATGCAAGTCAGAAACAATCTACAAAACATTCATGGGAGGGTTTCCAAACAAAGCGTTACCGATTTTTTCCTTTCTTTTCTTCAAAAGGGAGGGCTAATTACACTGAGAATGTTTTTGAATTGGCTAATCTGTGGCCGTGTCTTTAGAGCGAAGGGAACTGGGTGTGCCGGCCCTTATTTAGAAGGGTTTGTTGTGCCTCTCAGCTGGGGTCCATTGATTTGCATGGGGCGAGATGAAATGGATGATTTCTGCAAGCTCATTCCACCGCTCTCAGCACTATTCTCTCCCGTCCTCTCTTATCTCAGCTTGCCGCTGCTTTTCTAATGGCTCTCATAAATTTCGCAAAACAAAAGCCTTGCTCCAGATGTATTTTAACTCTCACTCCACAGTGACGTGATATACTGCATGGTTGTAGCTCTACATATGGTGGCTAATAACCATATACCTGCCTTAATGAAACGAGTCTGCCGGGGATGCTTTATGATGATCAAATAGATTTGCTGTCCTCATCTGCCATATTGGAATATTTAAAGTGCCCTGCATGGATGTTGAATGGGCATTACTGGGACTTAAGCCTCCAGCTCACTTTCCCAACACAATCTTATATCTATTAGTCCTTAGACAACCATAAAAACGAGCAACTTACTAGTGCAATGTCATGCTTTTTCTTTTAATGGTTTTTTCATCTAGAGCAGATTTAACATGATTATTTTTCATCCAGCAGCCATTAGATCCATCCTTATGTGTAAACAAAATGCTGGGGTTGATTTCGTGGTCAAGTACTAGACATAATGCAAAGCTTCTTCAAAGGAATAGTTAGGCTAAAATATCAAATGTTCACAACACTCGATTGATCCCAGCAGTGTTTGAGAAGAAGAAAAATTGTGCTTATGTTCTTAACTTGAGCTATGTTACTTGCTCAAACAACATTTAGCTCTTTATTAAGACAGATCAGACTTATGGATGCAGTTTAGGACACAGTATAACTTACTGTGAGCTGTAAAAATGCCAATAATAATGAGCACAGTGTCATGCTGTGTCCTCAACACATTCTTGCTTTGTATACAGATTTTTGTGTCACACGCACCAGTCACAGTCTCACTCAGGCACCGGAAGTGACTCGTGTCTCTGGGTATATAAACAGGAAGTAAGCATCTTTGTTTTATTTCACTTCACTCCTCATTCCTAGTCTTGTGTCAGTTCAATATTCTGTTTATTTCTCCTGCTTCCTGTTTTCTGTTAATCAACACCTCGTTCAGGTTTACATCCATCTCCATGCCTATGTCCAAAATATTACAGTGATAGCTTAAACTTAGCAAATAAATTCAAGGTGTACAATTTACATTTACAGCATTTATCAGACGCTTTAATCCAAAGCGACTTCCATTCCCTGACTACAGGGACAGTCTCCCTGGAGCAACTTGGGGTTAAAGGTATTGCTCAGTGGTGTGTTGAAAGTAGGATTGAAACCCACAAACTCTTGGTCTAGAGGCAAGTACCTTACCCACTACACCACCACTACAATTCGTGTGCACCACAATTGTCGTGTCCACAACTTGTGTACAGCCAAGATTTTCTTTAATCCTTGTGTGGAGCATTCTCAGATCAAATTGTGTGGTTTATCAGCTCTTTCGTGTGTGTGTCCACGACTGAGCTTTTCCATCACACTACACCTGGGCAAACAGTCAGTTCATTCGGGTCTACTCCGTAACATTTTGGCATTTTTAACAAACATATGAGTAGGAATGCACTTCCCTTTTATGGCCTATTACTGTTACTCTGACAGCACAGATTTCTTTTCCATAGTTATAGAAAACAGGGCAGCATCCCACATGCTACAATCCCACATGCTGATCTATTGTACTGCAATCTAAGTGGACAGGCATATAAACTACTCTTGGGGCAGATGAGTTTACATCGTGTCATTGAAGTCTCTATATAAATAAATAGGAAAAAAACATGTGGTACTAAGAGTGTGGACCTTCACAAGCTGCCAGAACAGCTTCAGTTTGCCTTGACACAGATTCTTCAGGTTTATAGAACACTGCCCTATAAAAGTAACTCAATGCTGCGGTTTAAGTGTGGAATATATTGCAATAGTTTGAGTGAGCATGTGCATGCATCACTATGGAAACACCATCAGAGTGACCACTATGAAGTGTGAAATATTATTTATGTGTTTGCTTGATCAAAATAATTGTTTATTATATCAAGTAATTTATGCTGATTAATACATTTTTAAAAAATCTCAGCTTTAATAGATCATGTTCTTTACACATCAGACATGTGATGACAGAAGTTAAGAATCCCTTTCATTAGGGGGATCATTATCATTCAGTTACCATGGAGCTCCTTTCATGATATGAATGTGTATTAAATATAAAAAGTCTTATAACGTGATAATGTAAAACAATTTATCCTGATTCTTTATCATTACTATATAAAAGTATGGCATTTGTGTGTGCAAACATGTTACATTTTGCATTATTTTACTGTATCAACACTCCTAGACATAAACTAGACATCTTTCAATATACTTCAAATTAATTTGGGAATATCTTGTTATAAAAGTACTAAAATGCTTGTAACCTTTGGTGGAACTATTCCTTATCTGTCACATTGATGATTTTATGATTAATAACCAAAAGCCTTAATTATTTTCTAAATTCTGAATGTCACACCAAATGACATGGTGTCACGCCATATGATGAATCACACCACACAATAATCTGTATCCAAAAATCTGTATTAACTGCATTTAACAACCAAACTGAGTTTGACAAGTGACTGGAATCAATGTTTCAGTTACAGCAAAATCAAATTTTTTTTAAAAACAGTGAGTTCTACTCAAAGTAGCAAAAGAAATCATGTTTTTAACATTAGTTAAACCACTTACTGTTTTCATTGCACTTTTTATTTTAATCTGCTGAATATTAACACCATGAATTCTAATAATCTTAAGTAAATCACTGAACATTTTTTTACTGAATGCATAATGAGGATGAGAAAAACAATGACTTGCCATCTCTCACTATCTTCTAAAATCTGCCTCAAACTGAAAAATAAATAAATAAAGGGAAACATTTGGATGATAAAATGCTATAGTTTATCATGGATTCATCTTGAAAATGGGAGGTATGGAAGTAGGGATTCACCGAATCTAGTTTGGCCCTAAATTGTGAACCAATGGAAGATTTATCTCATGAATAATCTATATGTTCATATAAAACAGCACTTATATATCACCACCAAATATCACCACCAAAAAAAGGCCACGTCATGTCAACCACCCATACGTACATTCAACCACAATTTCCTGCCCTGTTTATTTTGACCTTGATAGTCAGATGTTCACAGTACTGTGCAAAATCTTTTGCCACCCCTTGTTTCTTTATATTCATTTTATTTCATCATTCCTCTGAAACTGGTCAGGTTCAGGGACTGGACAGAAAATGAGAGTCTGTGAAAGTCCTTCAGGAAGCCTGGAGAATTGTGCCTCAAGACTACATTAAAATACAAGAGAGTCTGGATCTTTTGAAGCAAACTAAGAAGTGACATTTGGTAATGTCAACTGCTTAATTGAATCTGCACATATGTCTCTTCATCGTCAATGAGGTGTTAAACAAGATCTGATACCATCACTAGACCAGGCAGTGCTGTGGAGTAGAGCGAACTCCTCTTCAGTCTGCAGGGATACTTTGACTCCTAATGCACTGTGAGAGTCAAGTTCGCCCGTGACAGGCCAGAGCGTCCAGCACTAATGAGCTCATCAGGTACTGCACGTTAACTCGGAATACCTGCAACACCAAACGATGCAGCCTCATGAATTATTCAGCTCATGCCTGCAATGCACAGACGTAGGGCAGGGGCACATTTGACACAGGCTGTTGTGTGGGAAGAGGCAGGTTACTCCAAACTCCCAGGAGCTAAAGAAGCCTTTACAGGCATTTTCCAAATGCAGACACGTTGACTGGGAGTATGCATCCAGTAAAGAAAGCCATGCATTCCCAATGCTTGGTCAGCTGTGAGCATTATGCATGTTTTCCCCTGCCATCATTAAATGTGTGGCTAATTGGTATTCCACCGTGCTATCGTTCATCTCCCCTGGACGCTAGCGTCTCCATAAATTTGAATACATTCCACAGCATTAATGAAGTCCATAGCATCTCTTGCATCTGACCTGCTCCGCCTGTGTGCGGTCAGGTCTTTGAGCGCGGACTCCATCTTTTGAAAGGCATGTGCAGGTCATAGATTACAACCACAGAAGTCTTTTCCAATTAGAGAAAGGATCCTTCTCTGGCTTGTACCAGGAGGATTCTCCAGCACTGCGGTTGCTGCACAGCTGGACAAGTGCACCTCTGGAGGCAGCGACTGCACTGCATTATGAAGGGAGGTGTCGACACTTCAGGGAGTTGTCCAAACAGCTTGCACATATGTTCTGTTTTTATCTTATACAGACATGAATTAATCACCCTCATTCCTTAATCATTAGCAATCGGCTCCCATCAGTCACACACTTTACCCTCTACCATCCTCCACCAATACTTTTCATTCTGGGGACTTTTCTCTGACATTTTTATATACACATGTGCACTTTCGCTGTCTGTTTTCCTACCGACTTTCTTCGCTAATTGCAAGCAATCAAATGAAAATGTGTGAAATCATTTTTACACTTTTTTTGCTGCCCAGCAGTTCATTTCCATCACAGCAACTTTCAGTGATGAAAAGGCTTTGCATAATAATGTCATGTAAGTTTTGATTTACTGTTGGAAAAAAAAAGACGCTCAAATAATTAAGTAACTCTTCTTACTAAAGGAGACAACTTGATAATGAAGATGAATGTTGAAGTGCAAGATACTCAAACAATTAGCATTTTTAAATTAACGGCAAAGAGAGAGATTCTGAGAGAGATCTGGGGGCTCCTGTATGGGGGCAGGAGCTTCAGTCATAAGGACTGTATAGGTTTCCCCCACCTCTTCTTTAGTAAAGTTCATTTTTCAGGCTTTCCACTAAATTTTGTAAAATGCTCCCTTAAGGTTGGGTAATAATAAAATTGCATTCCTTTATTCAATGCCTGGTTTAAAATTAGGGGTCCGTATGGTTCAGTCAGGTTCCTCCACATCACATCCACATTAATTTGACAAAAATTCTCTGCAATGTCAGTGTTTACAGTAGTAGTAAAAATTTCTGTTACAAGAACTGAGAAGTGTGTCCCAAACCATGACCCTATTATTCTTCCTCCACCAAACCAGTGCCAGATGGAGAACAGTAATTAATGACTCCAGGTAGATTCTACTGATGACACCATTCCAGTTAACAAACAACTTTACAAATAATTATCTTGGGCTTGCTTGGCCATGGAAATGCTTCCACGACTGCAACCAAGGACAATATATTTTTCCTCCTCAGGGCACAGCGATCTTTTTCTATCAAACTTCCATTTTAAAGCCGAGCTTTCATTGCTTCTACATATTCCCACAGGGGAGCTTGCTGCTCCTTTCTGTATATTTATTATTAAAACCTATCATTGTGTGGAAGACTGTGTGCATTATTTTTGCCACAATTTGCAACAATTATGTGCAATACTGTGCAATGTTCTTAACGAGTACTAAAACATTATGTGCACTATCATATGTTGTCCTCTAAATGGTGCTAAATCACTTAATTACATGCAATATCTAATGTGCAATAGACTTCATGTGCAATATTACTACTTGGTCAATACTTTCAATACTTAATATTACATAATAGTTAATAATTACTACTGATCTTCTAGTAGTGCAATAACTTATGCCAAACCACCAGTTGTGTCAATAGTTTTTCCACTCAGCTGTATTTCTTACTTAGATAGATATTATACAAAGCATTTCTGTATGTAGCATTATCTATTCATATTGTGATTGCTTTCTTTCTACAGATTTTTTTCTAGATTTTATTTAGACTTATTTTATTTACATTATTCTTGTGTCTCTCTTTGTCTCTGTGTTGTGCAAGTCACCACATAAGCAATTTCCTCCCAGATCAATAAAGTTGATTTGATTCTGATTTACTGTATTGGGAAGGGACCCAAGATTCAGAGTTCAAGATTTGCCACATACATAGTTATAATTACTACATGTAGTGAAATGTGCCCTCGGTGAGAAGTTAGGAATAATGTGTTCTTTGTAAAGTTGAGGACATGAGCAGCAGAGTTTGCACATACTGAAGCCTAGCAAGGTTTTTTCTAGGAAGACCATGAAAAAAAAAACGCATTACAGTAATAAAATGAGAAGTTCTGAAAGCATGAATAAGTGTTTCAGCATCCTTCATGGAAAGAGATGGATGGATAAAATTACAACGATGAAGAAATGCACTTTTGACTTAGCAGCTAATGTGGGGGTCCAACGTCAGAGAAGAATCTAACAAAACAGAGTGAGAGGGCAAAAAGAGAGCACTATCATTGTTTTATCTTAAATTATAGAGCTTAGAAATTACAGGCTTGGTGAAACCCAGTAAGAGTTCCGTTTTATCTGCATTAAGCTTGAGAAAACTTGATGACAACCATGCTTTCAAATCATGAATACAGGCTGTAAGTGAATGGGGCACGGTGGTGGCTGAAGTGGGGGTGGTAAGATAAGGAAGCGCATGGACAAGGGAGGGGCACACCCATGGCACACACAGAAGGAAAATTGGCATAAAGTCTTAATGAGAAAACAGAGACCTATATAAGGGGTCAGAAATGCGACCTAGAGTGTGTTAGGCACTAAGAAACGACTCCCCTGTTCTTTGTCTCTAGTGCTATTTGTGTTACAGGATCAAGCCCAGAGGACAGCTTCTGCTCCCAAGCAGGACACCGGAACCTGTAACTCTCTACCCCCTTTAGCACGTCCCTTCACTTATTTTCTCCCTGTTGTTGTACAGAAATAGCATCTAATGGTGACTTGGGTTAAACAAATCAAGACTGTGGTCCAGGTCTGTGTCTGAAGCCTTGCTAGGTGGCGCTACAGTGGCTTGTAGCTTTTTGCTAATAGTATGGGCTGGTCAATGAGCTCCGTTCAGTGGAAGGTTAATATATATTGGGAAGCCAAGGTGAAGGTCAGAGTGATAGATGTGTCTGCTTTGTTGCTGACACAATCTGTCCCTCTCTCTCTCTCTGACAGCTGGACCGAAGGCATGCCTGTAACTCCCTTCTGCCCAGAGTATTAGCAAGACAGCGGTTGGTGGTGTGGGTTGCATAGTGCAGCAGTGTGTGTACAGTGTGTGTGTGTGTGTGTGTGTGTGTGTGGGATGTGGCTACAGTACGATGCCATAAGCACAGTGTAGTGAAGTCTGCGAGGGCGGATAACGGGTTGTTTTCTGGCTTCAGGCAGAGCGCTCGGAGTGATTAGCTTGTTGTTTTGCACCGCGCACAGCTGGTGGTGAAGAAAGTGGCCAGTCAAGTTTTCACACAATGCACCACTGTCCTAGATGCTTGTCCTAGATCTGCTGCTTATCTGCTTCTCTCGCTCTCTTTCTCTCTAGCCTCGCTCTCACCCGTGCCTTTCCTTCTACGTTTCTCTCCTTTTTTTTTTTTTTTGCTCTCTATACAGGCAACTCCTTGCTAATATGCATTAGGAAGAGGATTAAAGGGGGCTCACTGGATTACAGTACCTAATGCATAAAAAGTGTCGCTTTACAATCAGACATTAAATATAGCATCTCTTTGTGGAGCGGTTTGAATACACGTACACTAAACTAATTACGCAGTTTGGACTCCAGACAGCCGCATTCAGCGGAACTCCGAAAGCTTATTTGGATGGTGCGGCGGAATAATACACAGGTCTAATCCTGAGGGGATATGAACGCACACCCTTGTGCTGACATGTCTGCTTTCTAATAAGCTCTCTGCTATCTGGCCTAATGGAAAAAGCTTTGAGCCAAGGCTCATATAAAACCATTCTTCATCATTCTCTTTGAACTATAATAGACCTTCTCTGCGCTCAGGGTGAGCTCGCAGCCAGTCCCTTTGTACTCTCTGTATCAGCTACCATGTGTGTGTGTCATCATGATTGCAGGCTCTCCAAAGAAACAAGGCATTTTATTCTGTCAGTTCATCCATTTTAGATATTTTCAAACCTAACAAATGCAAACACACACACACACACACACACACACACACACACACACACACACAGCTTGGATATCAAATTGTGTGCTTGCAGGTAGTGTACATAGCTTCTTAAGAATGAAATGTAGGCCTTTGTTTAATGTATAGCTGTAGGAAGTGAAAGATCTAATTATTTTACTTTTACTTTTATATTTTGGACTGTGGATTCATACTGGATTAAAATCAAGCCACAGTTATTAATTTCAGAATGTAAACACTATGGGGTCCATACTGGATTAATACATGTAAAAGCTACACTCAAAATCTAATTAATTTTAATTAAATCCTCATGCACAGACAGCAGATTCATACTGTACAGAAATCACTCCACAGTTATTAGTGTCAACACAAACTGCAGATTCATCTGTGTTACGTCCCGAGTTTCTGGCTTTATGAGTAGTATGAATTATGAAGAGGTGTGCAACCAAACCACAAACTTCCGGCAGAAAAATAAGATGTCCACACAAACAGCGTAGTAGTATTTACAAAGTTTATCTATTATTCACAATATATACAACACAATATATACAATATGTACACATATACCTGGGCAGTTGGGTGGCCTAGTGGTTAAGGTATCCGCCCTGCGACCAGAAAGTCCGGGTTCGATCCCCAAGACCGCTAGGCACCGCTGAGGTACCCTGAG
>JBBPDB010000032.1:13679056-13717042 GCA_037974465.1 Brachypetersius altus | reverse complement strand
GCCCATGGTAGTAGTTGGAGTCTGACTGACTGTGGGGTGGACAGGTGTCTTTAAAGAGCTCAGACAGGTGCTACTAACCAGGATCACTAAGTGGAGTACAGGTGAACTTCTTAAAGGCAGAGTAACAGCTCTTGCTGATTGCCAGGTGTTCAAATACATATGTGCAGCAGTGCAATACAAATAAATTCTTTACAAGTCATACAATGTGATTTCCTGATTTATTTACATTCTGTCTCTCACAGTGGAAATGCACCTACAATGCACCTACAATGTGAATTTTAGACCCCTCCATGATTTCTAAGTGGGCAAAATTGCAGGGTGTTCAAATACTTATGTTCCTCACTGTAATTGACTTGAGCTATTGTGTCTTGAAGTCTGTTTGAATCTGGTGTGTGTTTTGCAGTGCCTTTGAGTATTTTCACTTTTTGTCCATTTCTGGCCGTAATGTCACAAACTCGACCATCTTGACCACAAAAATAATTTTTCTCAACAATACTCGGCCCCTGATCATTTGTTCAATTAACTGTGTACATGCGAACCTGTGTATATTTCAAAAACCTGTAGGAGAAGAGGCATCAAAAAAAATAAATAAAACTTAAGAAGAATTGTGACACTAATTAAAGTGAACTTCATAAAGGTTATTATAAGGTTCTTTAAATCTCATAAAAACACACCCACATTAAATTAGCTTCTCTAATGAACCATACATTCAAAGCTTTGTTAGCCATTCACAATAAGACTACCTTTACAAGTTTTCTGAATGGATTTTTTCTTGTTATTAGATGGATTGTGAGTTATACAGATTGGTTATGATTAATTCTATTGTTTAAATTTCCTTAAATTCAATAACAAGTGGTTCGAACATAAATAAAATGTGAACTGTTCTAAATGACATGAATATGCAATGAAGCTTTTGCTTGCAACTGATTAAATCACTGTTGTCCTTTTTATGTATAAGTATTTTTTTTTAACCATTATAAGATATTTTTTTTATTCAGACATCCAAGTCTACAAGCTGGAAGCTAGAAGGGTGGTACCACTTATGCAACACCACTGGAAAGCTGAATATGCTTGGAGGAGAACACTACCTGCCAAATATGTTACTAAAAGATAACCGTACTGACCAGAATTATGATATGGGAAAGGAGGAGAAGGAGGACCATCCTACCCACGATTTAGCTCATTCCCAGTCCTGGATGGCTGTGGCATCACCATGGTTCAAGCTCAAATTCCCAACTTCAGTTCACTCATTTCACTGTGCAGTTATATTTTTAAGAGTGCATGAATGAACCCCCCAACTAAGACAATCATTCATTGTTAATGTACAGCAGGCGAAGTGTAAATCATCATGACAGACACTCCGTGGGTGTCCCTTAAGCAATCACACATCAGGGACTCCTACATCGATTTCTAAAGGTAATCATCTCCACTGTATTCCCAAGGTCATGGCCATGGTTGTTATTGGCATTGCTGTGATCTAAGCCTATGCTTAGGTCCAGCCTATTAGGAATTCACGAGCTCATAATGATTGTATGATATGATTGTTCATCCCTTTCCAAACCACTGGATATGGTTTCTCCCTCAAGTACAGCTCTTGTCAATTATTTTCTCTGGATTAAACATTATGATGCAATTATCAGATAGCAAATACATGTCATCTTTCACTCTGAAGCCATTAAGCTTTTTGTGGAGCGTGAGAAATCAAAAACCATGATGAAAAAAGTAGGCAAGAAACTCAACATACTACTGACATACTACTTGGGATCAACTGAGTAGAATCCATAGTCAATTCTGTGGCTGATTTACTTTATCACAGTAAATAACAATCAAAGACAAACAGAGAGTGGACTTATTTAATTCAGTACCCTTTTCAACACTCAGTCAGTCATTCATTATTTCATTCAGCACTCAGTTGTTCATTCAGTACGCAGTTATTCATTCAGCACTCATATCACTTGTTTAGTTTTCTATTCAGTACTTGTAATAGTTTATTCAGCACCTTATTCCAGACTCATTCCAGACTTCATGTGGCACTCTAACATTTATTTAGTACTTCATTTGGTACTCATAATCATTCAGCACTCATAATTAATTGGGTATTTGTAATCACTCATTCAGTTCTCATAATCATTCATTTGACTTTTCATTTGGGACTCATAATCAGGGCACAAGGGACCTGAAATATAACAGTCTCTAATCTTTCATTAAGGGGATCAACTGAGTGTATTCCAAAGTCTTGATTGGGATACCATTTGGAAATGTAAGATTTTTTGAATGGATTAACATGAATAAATCACATTATGATCAATGATTCTGCTCTGGACATCTCATCCGATGTGCGAACAGCATATTGCAACAGTGGTGTTATGGAATTTTGCTCACCTGCCCTGCACTTTTAAGGGCAAGTGAGGAGGAATTCAGCGGAGAACATCTGATATGAAAATAAATAAATAAATAAATAAATGAAAAATATGTCACTCTCATCTTCAAGACCTGATTGCTATCTGCATAGATCTGGTATTACTAAAAATGTTTGTGAAACACATGAAAAATATACATCAAAGTCTCCCTGTCAACTCACGCTTCTTATTGTATTTCAGGAATTTGTGATAGGGACTGTTTGATGTGCTTTTTCAAAGGCGCCCTGAGCTCCTCTTAAGCAGCTCCCCAGTGTTTCCGTTGCCTGCCGAACTATAGGATAAAATAGATCGGAGCAGAAAGCTAAAGCCTGGCTTACGCGACTACAGTCTGGCTGCACCAGGGCAGTGGCAGCCGGACAGTTTGTAATTCAGTAGGTTTCCTGATCCACTCTGTGGGGTCATGGGGATCTCCGTTCTACTAAATCATATCATGATGTGTGGTACATACACACCTTCAAAGGTTTCTAAGGGGACACCCATGTTTCTGCCCTAGACCTCTTCCCTACAGTGAAAGACAATCAGAATGCTTCATATTGGACAACAGTTTGGGGAATGCCCTTTTCTATGGGGAATTTATTTTTTTATAAAGACATGGTTGGGAGTTCGGTTGGGGGTTGGGAGAACTTGACCTCCTGCACAGAGCCCTGAACTCAACTCCATCCAGTACATTTGAGATGAACTGTTATTGGAAGCTGGTATACAGTGAGAAACAGAAGTATTGAACACCCTGCAATCATGCAAGTTCTTGCAAATAACTTTAAACTTTTAAGATTTATTAAATGAATATAAAACACTAAATAAAAACTGATACAGACACCAGAAACTCCCAGGACTAAGAAACAAAGCTAACAGAGAACATAACACAGAGTAAGCAACACAAACACAGCCTTAGACTACATGTACTACTAATCCTGCTGCTTATACTACAGAGAAGCATGAACACTGGAGATTGGGTGGGATCACAAAACATCTGAGCACACTAATTAGGGGGCAAGACTAGGGAGGCAGCAGGGCAAGGTGTGGCAAAATGGGGCAAAATCAGTTCTTTTAGCTGATTGCTTTACTTTATCCAAGTAAATTAAACAACAGTCAACCAACTTAATTGAGAACCGCATTCAGTACTCAATCATTCATTCAGTACTTTATTCAGTACTCAATCCTTCATTCAGTACTTTATTCAGTACTCAATCCTTAATTCAGTACAAGTGTTTGCTCATTCAGTACTTTGTTCAGTACTGAATAAACTAATTTTTTATTTAGTACTAGTAATTGCTAATTCCATACCTTACTCTGTGCTCACTCATTCCATACTTCATGTGGTACTAGAAATTGGTACCTTATTTAGTACTTTACTCAGCTATTAATTCAGTACCTTATTCATTACCCTCATGAGTTGAGTCTTTACTAGAGAAATTTTGTAAACAATATTACTAACTGCAAGCACCGTGTTGCAGAAAAGTAAACCACTACTGAAAAACAACCCCAAAAACAGATCAGACACCACGTCAGATTAGGAAACTTCAAAACAAACAAATTACAACAATTCACAAGCAGTGCAAAGCACAAATGAAGAGCTGCTGCTGCAGAGCTTTGTCACACCGTACAATAGTACACACACACACAAACACAACTTACTTAGTAAGATTACTTAGCAAGGCCTGGAAAAACATGATCTAATGTGGCAGGTAGTGGAGCTGAGATCAGCTCTTGTTAAGCCAGGGCCAGAGCGAATTGAATGTAGCACTGAAAAGTGAGTACAGAGGCTGATACATTAGAGGTGTCAATCCTTAAAGGGCGAGATAAGAGCTGTACTACAGTGTCCTGGGGGCAGCGTTTTGTTTGGGTCAGTGGATAGTGTGTGGCAGGTTGGTTTCCAGCAAATGTCTTACGAAGGAACCCTCTAAGTTCCCTTTATCACCTACACCACTCCAAGATAATCAACTACAAAGTCTGTCTTCCATTCCTCCAAGTATCTGCCTCTAAATCTCTGCCTTCAGGGGAACTGGACTAATGTTTGACCATTAAACACCCCCTGTAGCTCCAACTTGCTGGAGTACAGGTAGAGACTGTAGCACATCTGCTGTAGCCATCCTGTACCCCAGTGGTCCTCAAATCAGTCTCTGGTTCCCCCAGGTAGTCCACATGATGAATGGAATGGGAGGCTCCAGCTTGGAGCAAAATGTTTAATAATAGCCTCTCGAAATCATTTAATGGTTTGGGTGTTTGGGAGAGTCGTCAGCAGATTTGTATACGGTGTCTGACTGGGAAGACTTTAGACAGAGGAGGAAAAAATAAATAAATGAGACCTGACAAGAGAACAGAAAGAGAGACGCTGTATGAGTCCAGGTATGGAGCAGTGATGTCATTCAGGTGTTTATGACTGATTTAGCTGGAAATAGTTTCTGTCCCATTCATTACGTGGGCCGCCTGGGAGAACTTAAGACTGATTTAAATGCAATATATTTTTTTGCTGCTCATTGCTACAAAGTATGTTGGTTGGGGGAAAAATGAAACAGTATTTCTCAGTGAGGGCAGGTTGTAATGGACAAAAAACAAACTCAAGCAAAAGCTCGTTTTATCTCTGCTTAACTTTTTGAAGAATTTTCTACTCTAGATTTCTAGAATTTTGCTTTTGAGGGTCTTAAGTGTCAAATCGGGAGGTCTTCGACCAACTCACCCAGGTGGTTCCCCAACTCTATTTCGCACTATAGCTATAGCTTGAGGTACAGATGGATCATTGCCTTCCTAAAGAGGTGCCTGTTATCTAGCCAAGAAAGTAGAAACCAGTTTAATTGAACCTTTAGTTCTGGTTTGGGTTGTTTATTGCCAGGTGTCTCTGTGGAGAACGGCGTAACTGTGGCATAAATGAGTTTAATATTTACTATACCCAGTTGCAGAATTAATTGCCTGGTGTGCAGAAGCTCTCTGTATTGTTTGTCTTGGGTTGTTTTTTTCCAGGCACTGTTCAGGGCCGTCTGAACATACGAGCAGAAAACAGTTTATCGCTGAGTATTTGAAGCAGTAGTAAACAATATCTCCGTGGCGAATTACTTTGGTTTGACTTGCCAAAAGCCCATGCCCATGACACTTCGGCGATAACAAATTTTAATTATGGGCAAAGGCACTTCCAAACAACAGCGGCTCTGCTCTTATGTAATACCCCTTTGGAGACCGCAGCCTAAGAGAAAAGAGTCAGGGCAGTGAGTTACCGGCCGCCCGGGCTTTGAAATATGTGTTAGAATGGAGCCGTCATCCCCGGGCAGAGACAATAAATGTCAATAGACCTCTCACCTAAGTCTGGTGGAGGCCTCGGTGTGGCCGTGTTTCAATTGCCTCGTTGTGGAAATACAATGTGACAAAGTGGCAATTGAGACAAGATTATGGCATAAAATACCTTCAGCCTGGCTATTTCCAAGGCCAGAAGCTCGCCGTCGCCGATTCCCGCAGAGCCATTTTCATACCGGCTTCTATCTCACAAACGATGTTCACATCACAAGCGGATTCTCTGCAGCTGTTTATTGAGCAGTGTTTACAGGCAGGACTGAGCCAAGCCTCTTAAAAACATGCAAGTATAGTGGAGAAGCGGAGCAGTTTTACACTCAGCACAAGGCTATTCACATATCAGCAGCACAAATACTGATAACGTTAACTTATAAGAGTCTGGAGAAGTCACCGTTAAAGCTACAGCTACATTGCAACGAAATATTTGCATTAACACAGACACACACACACGCACACACACACACAAATACATACTGCTCTGGAAAAAAAATTACACCACTGCAATAATGTTCAGCTTCTCAAGTTTTATCCTTTATAAGTATCAAACTGAACAGCTTTTTCTTTAGTTTTTAAGAACAATATTAATCCTAATTTCCTAATAAAATAATATTCTTTAAAGATGCAGTGTTTAGAGAACTTGAATAATTCCAAGAAATCATTGTTTCACGCTTAAACAAAATGGCAATAATTACCTTTGAGGAACTTCTAGTAGTGTTTTACTATCCAACTGGTCTCATTGTGAGAGGGGAGTGTTCGATTACAGCAGTGTTTTTATACAAGATATAGTGTTTTTATATAAGATGTAATTCAGGTGATCACTAATCAGTCCCTCATGAAGCAGAATATGGTGCAGGAATTTAACAGACAGTGGCATGGAATGATTTCACACTCAGAGATGCTGATTTAAAAATAAAAGCAGTGATCTCATTAGTTTGCCGGCACTGTATGTATGTATATTACATACACACGATTAAAAGGGTGGCACGATAGCACTTTTTCATTTCTGATACAGATATCGTTTCGCTTCGTCTTCTAAAACGAAGTTGACCTAGTGGTTAGGGTGCTGCCCCTGCAATCAGAAGGTTGTGGGTTTGAATCCCAACACTGCTAGTGATCAAGATTCCCTTGAGCATAGTACCGTCCCCACACACTGCTCCCTGGGCACCCCTTATTGGTGGCAGCCCCCTGCTTCACTTGGTGAATGGGTTAAAGGCAGAGAAAGAAGTTCACACTGTGTGCTGTGCTGTGATGTATTCACATGTGATTATAAAGGGGGCCACTTAGCTTTGAAAACAAATGGCTCTCTGCTTCCTCTAGGGGGCACTATACAAAACAATTACTACACTACCAGTGAAGCACATATTACTATCTGTTATCTTTACAGTTCCCTAAACTCTGGGATCAAGTAAATATAAGGTGTAAACTCCAAATTCCTGAGGGTCAAATGATGCAGGGTACATTAAAATGCTGTCCAGGTAAATTACACTGAAATACTAAGTTAAAGAAGGTTGAAGAAAGAACAGTAAAGTATATTATAATTGAATTATCATGGATTAATATTTGGATCATTTCACATGAATTTCTCTGCAGATAAAAAAAAACTCTGTACAGTCTTGTTAAATGGGTGCTTGAGTATAATTTCCTTATTCTGTCAGGGCCCTCACACTCATGTTCCCCAAAATAGCATCCAGTTAATACCTTGAGCTTATAGGACGGTAAAATAAAAAGCGCCCAGCTCCTCACACTGCACTGCATGATGACTTGGCAAAAATTTGAGAGGGGAGTTCTTCTGACATGAACAACCAAAAAAAAGAAAAAGGTAAAACAGCAGTGGCGCGACAGCAGTGCGGCGTTCCTGAGCTGTAAGTGTTCGCCGCTGCAGTTTGACATGGGCCTCAGTGCAGCTCGGCTGGCTTCTCTGACGATTCCATTTCTTTGTCCTGTCACGCAGAGGCTTTGAGTGGGGAAAACCAGGCATTTTGAATCACAAGAGACGCGACAAGGCAGCAGACGATGACAGGCAGCTGTCCAGTAACTAGGCAACCCCAGGAGAGTTGCTGCAGGCCCTGCGCCGGTGTCAGCTTCAGCACCGCCGCTGCCGTCTTCTTCCCCCAGTCTCGGTGCTCAACACTGGCAGGTGATCACCAATCAAAACTGGGACAGATGTAATCTTGAGCTGGAAAGTGCTATTTATGTCTGTAGTGGTAGATTTTACAATTTAAGAATGGGATGATAATAAGTAAAGTGGCCCCTTATAGTCACATATGAAAACAGTGTAAAATTATTTCTCTGTATTCTACCAGTTGACCAAGCAGGGGGCTGCCACCAACGATGGTGGCCATGGAGGAGTGTGTGGTCACGGTAGCTTGCATTAGTCCAGCTCTGTCCAGAGATGCTTGATCGGATTGAGATCTGGAGAATCTGGAGGCCAAATCAGCCTCTTCAGAGATAGTCTGACCCAGTTATCCAGCCATCATGGTTAGGTTCTTGTCAAAAGTGTCTCACATCCTTACGCTTGACCACTTTTCCTGCTCCCAACATCAATTTCAAGAACTGACTGTTCACTCACTGTCTTACATCCCACCCCCTTTGACAGGTGCCACCATAAGAAGATCATTGTTCACCTGTCAAGCAGTAATGTTGTAGGGTGGGTGACATACTGCAAAACATACATGCAAACATTGTCACATTACATTTAGTTGATTTTCTAAAATGTGTCCATTTTAATGAACAACTAAATGTAATACATAATTTAATACATAATTGCTTTTTTTTTGCAAAATAATAATTACTTACTGTTTCTTCTGTTGCTGAGTTTGGTGGGGAGAGTCAGGGTCATGGAGCCGTGGGCAAAAGGGTCTTTCAGCAGCTACCATCCAGCCACCCCATCATGAGGGTGGATGGATGGGGGGGTTCATATTAGTTATTAAGTTGTTTTCTATTAATGTTGTTTTTGGTTTCTTTGCCATTGGTAATATGATTTATTTATTATTTGGGTTTAAAGTTAACTGGCTTCTGTCTTTGTCTTTGTTCATCTGTAAATGTGATAATTGTTGTCATCCCTTTTGTGTCTTGTTGGTCTGATCAGCCAGCATATGTGCCCCTGCGTGTCAGTTTGCGAGTACGTTTTTATGAGTTCAGTTCTGTTAGTATGTTTTCTTTGTTTGAATTCAGTTCAGTTTACTTTATTATTTAAGGCCTATAATTTATAAGTTACCTTTTGTTTATTTACTGAATATTTATTAAATATTTTTTGAAACAAGAACTCTTTTGTAAAAATAAAACATTTTTTTAAACCTACTTTTCGGCGTCTCCTCGTGCTTGTCTGGTCGGTCCCTGACAAGGGGAAACAAGTTCAATTGGCTTTTCATGTGCAATATCACACTCAAATCTAAACCATCTTTTGTGTTAAATATTAAAAAACTGCAGCAATAATTTTGTTTATCTATAATATTTATATCCCTGACCATAACACTGACCACAGCATTTTGTGTATATAGTTTATACAAAGCATAATTTATATTGTTCTTGCCTTTGTGTCTGAGCAGTTTATTCTGGGAGCAATAAATCTGATTCTGATTCTAAATTGAATGCCACTTTTAAAAGTGTTCCCATTAGAGGTTGTACATATTCTATACATCAAAACACAGCTCTGGAAATGTTCGCTGCAATTTATTTTTAAATCTACATCTCTATGAGTGACAACCATTCCATGCATGTGTTTGATAGATTCCTCCACAAGCACCTTATTCTGCTTTATGAGGTACACTCTCCTCTCTCTATGAGCCCAGTTGGATGGTAAAACACTACTAGATATCTGTCTAATTAGTGCCATTTTGCTGAAGACTGAACAATAGTTTTTTCTCTGAACTATTCTGTAAATGCTGCCTCATTGCTATTATTTTTATGTTTTGTCATTTCCTTTAAAACAATGCTTTAAAGAACAATATTTTTATTTGGAAATGGGAAGAAATAATCTTAAAACCTCTTAAAACCTAAGGCCAAGTTGTTCAGTTCAATACTTGAACATGTAAAAGATAAAACCTGAGAAACTGGACATTTTGCAGTGCTCATTCGTTCAAATATTTATATTAGCTTTTTTTTTATAAAAATAGGGATGTTGAAAAATAATTTAAAGAGAATTGTACACAGTAGTAGCAGGCATGCTGAGGCCTAGTTGATATTCATAGTAATTTTTGGTTTAAATTAGCAGCCCAGTCCTCTTCTCCTGATTGTAATTGGTCAGTTAATGAGTCTCCAGCAGTGGGCATGGAAATTAGAACGATGTAGTTGGGTGAATCTGGAGCTCATTGATAGAACCAGCCGTGTTCTACAGAGCTCAGTACTTTGCAAATTGCTTACCAGTGTAGTTCCCCATACAGGACTGATACGAAGATGTAGGGAAGTGGAAATAAGAGGTTGTTGATGGGAAGTGAAGACGAAATAACACAGCAGGTGGATGCAGGAGGATGCTACAAAATAATGGAGATTTTATTATAGAAATGCTGACGCATTAGATTGCAACATATTAACCATCCTGAAAGAAGCTTAATCAAGGTGTCCTCCAGTTTTCTTTCATCTCCATCTGGCCTGGTTATCTCTAGGGGTGTAACAATACAGTTGCCTCATAATTCAGCTTGAAAGATGATTCTGGGCTCACAGTTCAATACACGCAATATGGTCAATACTGAAAACAATTCAAAATACTTACAGTACTTAGCATTACATTTATATGGGTTGTGATTAGTGGGATGATGTTGGCGTAACACTATAAACAATGAAGTTAAATCAACTATAATTAATAGAATGCTTATTCTACACAATACAAATTGTCACATTTGCGTTGCGATATAACAACATTTTGATGCACTGTTACACCATTAGTTCTAATAGAAAATAAATGGAAAAAAGAGATGGAAATGACGTCAATGTCTAAATTTTAGCTATACTGATTTAAACTCAATTGACAGACTTTTCTATGCTAAACATGTTGGCTTCAAATATGAGTCCCAGTCCTGCTCTGAAGGTATATGTGCCTTCATCAGTTCTTAGCTGCATTATCTTTGTAGAAGCTGCCATGTCTGAGTGACAAATGAAAATCCATAAACACAAATATGACTGTCACCAGCTGACTGTCTCACATCTGTTGAATCTGGGTGACCACATAGGTTCAGGTGGCCTACATGGGGAAACACTGTGACCCATTTCACAGGTAATAAAGTCTACAGGTGATAGATTACTTTTATATGGTACCTTTTATCTGGGAGGCTGAAGCTTGGGCAGAGTGAAGGGGTAGCACTCTCGGCTCATTGAACACTAATCATGCGCTTATGGCACCGGAGCGTAACTCCACGCCTCAGTGTGGAGTGTGGACTGTCCTGGCCTGGTACAGACTGAGGTGACCCAGACAGGAGTCATCTAAACTCCACATGTTCAGCCTCTTAGAGAAAAGGCAGGAGGTAAACACCTGCATGCTCACCTGGCAATTTATTGGAAACCCCTGCCATGAAATATGTAGGTTCTGCCAGAGGCATTAGGATTTTAAAACATTTATGACCATAGCTTTGATTAATTGATAGGAGAGGTGTGGGCTTGGGGGTTGAAGTGTGGATAGTATCCGATTTTTTAATTTTGTTTGATGGGAAGAAGTGTTGATTTTGATTTGATTTGAATTATTATTGTGATATGGGCCCAGACAAAAATTTATTTCAAATTATTGTGTGCTGTAACCCAAAGTACCTAGGTTTAATGAAACCCCTGGGTTCTACACATAAGAGTCTTGATGATTGTTTTAATGTGTTGATTGTGTTTTAATTTGTTAAAAAAGAGCACTTTTAGAGTTCTGGTTTGTCAAAGTCTTATCTCAAAGGCTAATTTTGCGATGTGGGGCAAAAACATTACATTCATGAAGTATTTTGGGCTCTAGCCCCAAGTGTGCAGGCCTAATGATACCCCCAGGTTCTACACTCAAGAGCTAACAGTTTAAAATTTGTGCATGACAACAGATGGCCTAAAAGTGAATCTAAAAAGTAGCTGGAGATCATAAATCATTTACTACAGAAGTGCACAGTCAGTGGATGAAGCGGACTCCAAAAATCAGTTTCGGTACCCTGAGCAGAGAGCACAGGCAGAAGCATCTTCAAGCCAGAAAGAAACAGGCAGGGTAACAAGAAAGACATGGACCACAGAAACAAAGGACTGTACAATCTTGTGGGACTATAATGGAACAATAAAAAGTGCCCAAAATGACTTGTTCTTTCAAATAACATTTAAAAATTTTTTTTTTTTTTTTACAAAGACATCACTTTGCAGGCAACATCTTATGACAGCAGTGGTACATAGCACAGTATAAGTTGCAGGCAAAGTTAATGGCAGTAGAATTAAACTATGCACAGGGAGGATATAAAAACAATACATTTTTAGTTTTTTCCCTCCACAAGGCAAATGAGAGAACCAAAAAGGCTATAAAGTAACAATACAGAATAAAACTAATCAGCTGATACCCAACCACATCCTGATCTGATTAAAAAAAAAACCTCACTTTTGCAATTTTATCTTTTGGAATTTATAATCAGTCACACATGAACAAAAGCTTTCAAATACAAAACAACTCATTTCAAAGAGCCAGTTATGTAGAAGCAACGATTTATTCATGGTTAACAAATTCATTTCAAAGCTAAGTATACAAAACTACACAGGTCAGGCTTGGGTTTTGTTTTCTTTATAGCTTTACAGGTTCTTACATCTCTGCATCAGATGCAATTATTGAGTTTACACTGACCTTAATTCAGATTTTAGCGTACATGTTATTTTTACTGGTTCGGTTACACAAACATGCAATACTATCCAAAAGTCTTTAAAAACTGTGTATAGGAGCAGTGTCATTGATATTACTAAATACATTATATTATTAAATGGAATAAATAACATTCTACAGCAGGCCTTTTCAAATAACAGTCTTTTTTTACGGCCTGCAAGACTGCCAGTAAATGTGTGATTCATGTGATATAAAATTATGGGTTTTGGATAATGACTGGCTGGTAGTCCCCCGCTACTTTCACCAAGATTGGTTATCCGCTGTGCTGTATAAAAATATCCAATTTAAAATTAGAGCCAATGTATAAAATTAGAGCACAGAAGTTGCCATATCATTAGCCAAATGCAGCCGAAAGAGGCGGGATTTGTCAGAAAATGGGTGTGTTAAGATAAGCAGAGCAGAGCGTAAAAGGCTGGCAGTAACGAAAGATGAAGAGAATCTGGTCACACACACTGCAACGGGATAACCTTTGTAATTTTGGCTTGGTGATGTAATTACTGTAGTTTCATCAGAAACCTGGTTTGACTCAATCAGTCTTTCATTAAATTAAATCAGGTGCTACTGATGGAATCTGGAACCGAACCTGTGTTCTCCTCACCAGCTCACACAATATCAACTACTTTTACAAACAATAATTTTGGTAATATTTAATGCTTTATTTGTTTACATCTATGCACTAGTGAAACACCAGTAAGATGTGATGCTACATGAATTTAACGTGGCCAAGCCGTATTTTGGAGAAGTATAAACCCCTTCACCACTGCACTGTGGTTTAGTAGAACTGGAATATCTGATCTTCTTCATGTACTTTTGTGATGAGCTGTAGTGGGGTCTGCAAACCATAATCAATCTTCCAGTATCAGTATGTGACCTCCTGAAGGCTTCTGTGCAGTCAAATCCTCACAGCAATGTTCCATCATCTTTCCCAGAAGAGTTATTGCAGCAAAGAGAGCATGGGCTGTGGTGTTGTAAGCTCCAGGCTTCTGCAGTTGAGGATGTTTCAACTTTTGAGCACTTTTGCCCTTTACATTGGCCTGCCTTTGCTTTACAGGCTCAGCGGTGAGGACAGATGCACCAGTGTTTCGCTTACATACCGCACCGCAGAGGTGTACAATGAGGTGTGTTAACCTTATGGTGTAAAAGAGCAGGGATCTGATGTTACTGTCACACACACACACAGGAGTGTGGTGAAGTCGTGCAGGTTTGTGTGCTGCTGCTCAGGGTCACATAGGCTCAGCCTGGGATCAAAGCCGAGAGAGACTGACTCACCAACACTGCAGATGACCCAACACACACAGTCACGAAATGAGAAATCAGCAAGCCTGATATTGCTTCAGGAAGTGGGGAGGGATAGAAAAAAAAAATAATTAGCATGGCTTCAGGAAAGAGAGTGAGAAATAGAAATAATGGACATGAGAGAGAAAGGGAGTGAGCAATAGGCAGTGTGTGTGTGTGTGTGTGTGTGTGTGTGTGTGTGTGTGTGTGTGTGTGTGTGTGTGTGTTTGTGTGTGTGTATGAGAGCAGAGAGAGATGTACTGTAGATATAAAATGGTTAGAAAGATGTTAAGAGGTAGAGAAAGGGACTGAAACCGAAAGATACAAAGACACAGAGCAAGAACAGAAAAGATCAAGGAGAGAGAGAGATGCAGGGAGAGAGTGATGCCGAGAGAGAGAGAGAAAGAGAGAGAGAGTTGCCAAGTGAAAGAGACAGAAACAAAATATACAGAGTGAGAATGGAAGAGCTCAAAACGAGAGAGAGAAAAAAAGAAAACGGTAGAAGTCGAGGAGAGAGGTCTATATAATACATGTACAGTACAGGTCAAATACCTGTGTGTGTTGCAGCTGCACGAAATTTTGTCTTTAGGACAATTGCCAGCAGGCATACACACACACACACACACACACACACATACACACACTAAACAAAGCCCTGAGTCACAAACCCCACATGAGGTCATCTGATTTCAAAGTCAAGAGACAATATTAATAAGGTTACATTCAGAAAACATGAGTAGAACCCTCTGAAATTAAGAGCTTTTATCATTTGGCTCGATATTTAATTCGCATCGCACAAATGTAATTGCAAAATTACATAATTAACTCACTTTGTCACATAATGAATTACAGTCACATCAGATTTGCCGTCAGTATCAACAGATTGTTCCATTTGTTTCAAGGGCCAAAAACATAAAGAATGTGTTTATTTCGCCCCCCTCCACAAAACGAGACTTTCCATTAAATTCATAATAAAACATTTCCGTACAAACACAGATGTGGGGCGGATTAGCTGGGAGAGCGAAATAATTGCAGGCTTTTGTTACGGCTGCTGATAACTCGAGTTAAAAGGAAACACCACTGATTCTGCATAATTTAGACGTCGAGACGTAAACAAAGTCACCCAAAGTGCTTTGATGTGATGTGATTCATTACACAGAAACTTCCTGACTCTTTAAGTTACTTTACAGTGGTGGTGAATGGAACCAGACATCTCCCACACAGACAGCCACTTTGTTAACTTGCCAAACCCACCAGAGAAACTACATGTACAGAATATGGACAAAAGTATTGGGACAGCTGACCATTATACCAACAGAGACTTGAGACTTCACATTCAATCGCATAAACTTTAATATGGAGTTGCTCCCACTTTGCAGCTATAACAGCTTCCACTGGTCTTGGAATGCTTTCCACAATATTTTGGAGTTTTTATGGGAATTTGCATCAATTTGTTCTGTAGAGCATGTGTGAAGTCAGACATTGATGGACAAGAAGGTTGGGATCACAATCTCTGTTCTGGTTTATCCCAAAGGTGTTGGATGGGGTTGAGGTCAGGGCTCTCTGCGGCCAGTCGTTCTTCCACACTGAACTCATCCAGCCATGTCTTTATGGAGCTCGCTTTGTGCACTCAGACACAGTCATGCTGGAATAGAAAAGGTTCTTACCCAAACTGGGTCCACAGATTTGAAAGAACGGCACTGTCCAAAATGTGTTGGTCTGCTGGAACATTCACTGGAAGGAAGGAGCCGCCTACATTCAATAATTCATAAGTGTCTCTCAATACTTTTTGTCCAGTGAACCAGTTTTAGATGGGGTGATGGTGATGCATAGTTATCATTTGGCACTTTATTGTCACACCACTGCATTGTATATTTACTGTATTGTTTCTGTCATGCCCTTGTTAACTGCTCTAAATGTCTCAAGTGCAAAATCATATTTATGGGTCAACACAAGTCAGTCAGGAAGGTTTACATCCCATTCACACTGTACTGTTACATTGCACTGCTGTACATTTTCTATTTATTGTATTGTTTGTGTTTCTGTCATAACCTGGACCTGTTAAATGTTGCTATATGTTGCACTGTGATCCATGATTTAATGTTGTATCACACTATGTATGTGTTGATGACAATAAAGTAACCTTGAACCATTGAGTACATGTCCTCTCATCTGTAATGAAGGAAGTTGAGAGAAAAGCTGCATGGACTAAGAAGTGGACTAAAGAAAATCCAGGGCTCATAGTCATCTCAGCAGGTACAGCCAGGGCTGATCAATATTCCAAAAACAAAATCAAACCAGAAATCACCAACCAAAGCACATGACTCAGAACTGCAGTAAGAGAACACAGGGACACAGCAAACTCCAGGTGAGATGTTTATGTGAGGTAGGTAATGAGCTGCAGGTGTGTGTGATTGAGAAGGTGTGGAGCCAGGGTGGAGCTGGAGCTGGAATGAGCCAATCCAGGCTGAGCAGGTTCTCAGCAGGAGAGAGACATAATGACACTTTTACAAATTTAATGCACAATTTCTGTTTATTTGCTAAATTTAACATATCTGAAAAGATAAACACACATACATTTAAGTTTTGTGGGCATTTGCTTTGTTGCCATTGTTGTTTTTAATGCATTAAATTACAAAAACATGTTAGAAAATATCTGGGAAATGTCATTTGTGTGTTTTCTGCAGAGAATGTGATATTTACTGACGATGGCAGATGAATGTAGTGGTGAAAAAAAATGAATTTTAACAAAAAAAGACATCAGATTAATTAAAGCAGTTTAGATTGACAATATTGTGTACTAAGACATCACCAGTCCACAGTTTTAGCACCACATCGGTGAGAAGAGGTTTTTTCTCATAGGTGGATGTGTCCCTTTGAGATATCACATTCTGAATATCAGTAGGGACAATGCTCTTTTTCCCGAGCAAGTATTTCCCCAAAGTATGGCTTTACGTTTCAAGTTGTCCTTTAGGAGGCACATGACCTTAACTCATTTGAAAGGTAGCTACTCAGTGCTTAATGTCATCTATAGAATAGCATTGATGCATACCAAATTTTGTCCCTAGGCGGCACTGCAATGAACACATTTCACTATATTAAAAACATTTGAGGTAAAATGTTGAAATTTGGTATGTTTACACATGGCTGTATTTGTTAGCGTCCCCTATATTGCATGGATAAATCAAACTAAATGCCTATGATGTCTATGATACCTATGAATGGCCAACCATAACATGTCTGTGCGAATCTTAAAATTTTGCTGGCTCATTGATAATGGCATATCTATTTGCCAGTTTCGAAAAAATCTGCCATATGATGTTACTTCAACATCATATTTGGTCTTTCAAGTTTGGTCTTCATCAAGTTTGGTCTTCAAACTTCATTTTGTCTTGAAATCTTTACGTATTATTTACAGACTTCAAATGGTACCTGTTGAAGCAGTTCATTCAAACTCTTGCTACTTGGGCAAGTTCACAGATTCTTTTGGACCCCTCTGATTGCTGCTTATTCTCTCAACTTCTGTGGTGGTTTTATTACACACTGCAATGCGCTATAGCTAGTCATCAGAGGAGCTGCAGGCAGTCACAGTATTAACTTGCTGGCTAATAGTTTTGAAAGTGGTGGTGAATTGAACTGCAAAAACAAATGGACGAAGCACAGCTGTGTTCTTTTTTTTTTTTTTACATCGATTGCTGCATACCAAAAGCTGAGTTTGCTTCCTGAGATTACATCCGGCCGTGATGTTCCTCTGATTTGTATCATCTCCTTCAATGTATTTTAAGCAGATGATAATAAATAAATAAATAAAATGTTTCCAAGGGTTGTTTGCTGATGTATAGTCTCATTTCTAGAAACATGGACTTGCTCAATAAGTGGCTTGGCAATGCATTGGTTTCAATAGACACAGGAGAACATTTGCTGCATCAAAACAATTTTCATCTGCCCTGAACTGTTCTGCTACTGAATCTACTGCTCTTGTCTCTGTATTCGTATCGTCTCTCTCTTCACCCGTTTTCAGGGTTGGAAAGTGGACTAAAAATGCATTTAAACAAACTGCAACCAGAAGAATAAAGAACTGCTTGTGTTGGTCGTGCTGAACAACTGTAAGCCAATACAAAAACACAAAAGCATGTTATACACTCAAACATGCAGCTGTCAAAAAATGTTCTTTGGAGCAATCCCATAGAAACTGGTTCTCAGTGCTGGAGTTCCAATGCCCCATCCGGGAGCTTCACCTGCTCCTCAAACACTTGCAACCAATGAATCAATAAACAAGCTTGGTTCATTCCTGAGGTGGGGGGCAGGGAACTATGCCACACACAGAATGGTGGTACTCCAAGACCAGGACTGAGAAACACTGCCAGAGAAGTATGACGTTTGGTTTCTTGAGGAGCGTTCCTGTTGAGTGGATTGAGCACTCTTAAAAACACATCTCCTAAGTGGTTTTTCTATAGGATAGCAAAAAATAAAAGTCAGATCCTGATAGAACACTAATCCCAGATTCTGCCCCTCTTCTCCACAACGACTCTTAATTCCTAGATCTAATTTGTCAGCATTCTAACTACATGACTCTAATTAATGGACATAAATACCTCAAGAAATCCTCATTCAGACGTTGTGGACCATCCCTGCATACTGAGTGGTTGCAGTAACTTGCTATGTGATTGATCTGGTTTGAATTACCCTGCCTCGTCTTTTCTCGACCCTTGCCCCTTTGCTCATTTGGTTTGCCTTTCTGGAGCCTATTTGGACTCAGTTCTTTGGTTTTATGATTCAGAACAGCACTTTAGAAGACTGCTAGTGTTGCTTTTTTGTATTCTGATGATCTATGGGGAAAAAAATCGCTGCCTGTTTTACTTCATGCTTGGGTCTATCTTGGTCAAAACAGAAAATTTATGTTGAAGTAATTTAAGGTTGAATGCAGTCAAGAACAAGATAAAGATGTAATTAGGCCAATGGGTTTTATAAAAAATCCACAATTTCTGAAAATGGCTGTAAATGGAACCAGGCATAATATCGCCAACACAAACATAGCCATTTTATTTACTATCAACCCCACAATGTGAACATACTTTTGTCCTCTAAGTGTTTATATTGATATTGATGATGGTAAAATAATGGCAAATCTGAACTAAATCAGTTTTATATGTGTACCCTTCCGCTATGAATATGTTTAGCCCTCTGAGGTCAGTGGATCCAAAAATGGATCCTTTTCAACTTTTCCAAAACAATCATCTAAAGTTCAGTGGGTTTTTGTCCTAGAACATATAAATAACACCACTAGAAACTGTGGAAAATATATGCATTTAAACAGGATTAGCCTTAACCATAATCAGAACACTGAGTGCATCCTTGGGTCACAGGAAAGGGTGAAAAAGGGGGAGCGGGCATCTGGAGACCTGGCAGAGATAAGGAATAAGGGTTTCAACTTTTTGCAGGGTTCAGCGATTTCTTATCTTAGCCGTTATTTCCTGGCAGCTGGAAGAGCACAAGGTCACCAGTGTTCTGGAGATGTGAGGATAACTTCTCTGCAGACTCTGACTGTATAAGATGTAAGCTCTGGAGACCAACTCCAGAACAGTTCTGGATATCTTTGGGTGAGGACTGTTCTCCCGAGCGCTCGGTTTAATAAAGGGTTAAAAGGAAAAGAGTTAAGTGTTGTGTGATATATCCAGAACCGAATCTCCGAACCAGGTATCCTGTTGGCTAGAGGGGTTGGAGTCCAACAAAACCTTGAACATTCTACTTTTTAAATATGGATGTTTAAAAATAAAATATATCGATGACGCTTTGTAAAAAGGATAATATTGAAGCATGTATTGAGCATACTCAGGTATTCAGATGCAAACAGCAGTCAGAACACATGAATGGCAATGGCGTGATTGGCTCATTGTGCAGCAGGGACTGTTGAGAACACACCCCATTTCACAGCTAATAAACAAGAGAATAAACGAGAGAACACTTTGAGAGAGAGAAAACACTATGTCAGGTATAGACATACAGAGACATACAGAGAGACATTGACACATGTCCAGACATACAGTGACAGCCATTGACAGGGGGAGGGGGAAGTTACTAATGAATAGGAATGAATATGCATGTGAAAGACCAGAGAAAACGTGTGTAGTCTTACTTTTTCACAAATTGTAGTAAAACTACATAACATTTCAGAATGGTCTCCTTTTGAAGCTAACACATATGTTTACTATAGACAAACTTCAAAAGTCTTGCTCAGACATATTTAGGGTGTGTTTTTTACTTTGTTTGAAGACCTTTGGTTGAAGTTTTTTGTCATGACATGTTTACCCAATATTTAAAAGAACGAATTTCATTGCATTCAATTTATTCTCATATTATTATAACTGAGGTTTATATAACCATATGTATCACCTTTTGCATAGATGTTTTTAGTGAGATGAAATACTTAAAAATGTAAAGGTGTAGCAAACTGCCTCAAAGTGCCAGAAAGGCCTTGGATCTCAGAGGGTTTATGTTTGGGCCAAAACCTTCTTGAAATGTCTTCAGGCAGCACTTTCTTAAACATTTCAGGTAATAACTTTCTGAGGGAGCTATTAAAGGCAGATGACTGATTCCATTTACCAACACTGTGAGCAGTTGTGGTGTTTTCTTAGTGAACTGTACTCTCAAGCCAGATCTGAATGACTTACACCAACAAATTGGGCAGAAATGTAGCAAAGTCAGTGGAATTCCCCCTTTCAAGTCTGTTACTGTTTAATCTGCATATGGAAACCGCCTGTCATAGTCGAGACCAAGGGTGAAATAGCTTTACAGCGTCACGCTGCTTGAAAGCACATTGGTCTTCTGGTGGCCCCGCTGAGACGCACATTGATCCTCGAGTTGTGTGCTTGTAAACTGTTTCTGGACCTTCAGAGATTGCTCCCCTTTTTAATTGGCCTTTTAATCACAATTTAATGCTTCAGTTTCGCCTCTCATGAAGCACTATGGGCCACAGATCGTTAAAATTTCATAAAGGAAGGACAGTGATAATTGCGAAAAGGATATTGAGTGAGATTAATGCATATTATTTCACTATTAAGGTTCATAAGTACCTTACCATCACACCAATTTAGGCCCATCTCTGATGGAAAATCACGCAGTGATGGATGTCTGGGCTTATTTAGATCACTGTGAGATGATTTGGGAATCGCAGAAGAGGCATCCACAAAAAAAAATCAGTGTTAATGAGGTGCTATTAAAATTTAAGGTCTATTTTTTAGGGAGCTGCTCAAAACTGTTTTTTAATGAGCTTTCTCTACGTCGTGTCACTCGCCTCAGAGGCAGATCTAAAGTCTGTCCACGGCAACAATCAACAGCCATAAATATTTATTCCACGTTGTTGTGCGGCGCATTTGCAGCCTGTAACAAGAAAGCAATTTTCCAAATGCGCCAGGCGACGGCACATTCCAGATATTCCGCAGACATTTCTGAGGCTCGTGGGAAAGAGCTGCCGAGGCTTTTTCTTGGTCATTACCACAATGGTCACTATTTATTTGAGGATTTTCTCCGTCTTGTTAATACAGTGTGCTCCGCTGACCATGGTCAGAGTCTTATTTACACACTTGGAATGCAAACCTGAGGGCATGGCTGACATTTTTCAATAATGCATACAGGGGGGTGCCACCATCCCCACAATGTGCCTGTCACTCAGCACTGAATAACACCAGCATACGACAGCATGTCCACATGTTCCATATGTATTACATACAAGAAGGCACTCATATGTAATAATAACACTCTCTTTGCATTATAGACATTGATAACATGTCAGTTTTTTTCATTTGAAAATGGAATCAGCATCTCTATGAGTGATCGGCATCTCTCTGACAACAATTCCATTCCAGTGTCTGTTAAATTCCTACACAAACACCTCTTTCTGCTTTTACATACTGATATGTGATCACCTGATCACTTACTAGAAGTTACTATTTGTTACTTACTATTTGTTTTCTATGAATTATTCAAATTCTATAAACGTTATTTATTTTATTTTGCCACTTCCTTTAAAATAATGCTTTAAATAACAATATTTTTATTTGGAAATAAGGATAAATATTGTCAGCAGTTCTTAAAAACTAAGGCAAAGTTGTTCAGTTCAATATTTGCAAATCAGATCTTTCACTTAAAAATACTTTTACAGGTCCCATGGCATGAAAATGTATGTTCTGCAATTGAGAGAAGGACAGCTCAGTGTTGTACTTCTTTGCAATATCTGCCTTTCCCCTTATTGAAATGACTATGGCACCCCGGCAAACCAGGGGTGGTGGTGGCGTAGTGGGTAGGATACATGCCTCTAAACCAAGAGGGTTCGAATCCTACCTTCAGCACACCGCCAATGGGTTCCTGAGATTGTCCCCTGTAATTAGGAATTGGAAGTCGCTTTGGATTAAAGCGTCTGATAAATGCCGTAAATGTAAATGATCAGATGAAAATGGGTAAAATTTGAGGAGTCTTACAGCAATGGTGCTGTAGCACTGATCTCAACTGCCTGGCAATCAAGCACATGTCCCAAATCTGACTACAGAGGAATACAACTGTCTTTTACCAGCTGTGTGACTGCAGTAGTTAATTTTACAGGTGAGGAAATAATGGCCTGTTAACTATGGCGGCAAAGATGGCCCCTCACCCACCGTCCATCTTACCCCGCCTCTCTCCTCCTCATTATCATTTAAAGCTACAGACACAGAAACGGCACGTCCTAGGGAAATCGCATTGTGGGACTGGCTCGAAGTGGCACCAATTCTGCACCAAGGCTGCATTTTGGAAAGAGGCTTCAGATACAGTATTAGGGGAACACTAAGACCTATATAAAAGCATAAAAATCAGCATGTCAGGGGACCTTTAAGGTCATCTTTGTCATATAAGTCAGCCAAAGTCAGGACAAAAACATGAATGAAAATCAAAACACCATACACAATACATTCATAAACATTCATTCATGCATGGTCCAAGCAGTCTCAGACAACCCCATGGATCAGTTCTGATCACAGATCTGAACAGAACTCAGCTGAACAGTGTGGGGGATCTGGAGACATTCATCAAACGTCACATAAAAATGCAGCAGATAAGCATCGCATAAACTGTAAGTGTTATAAAGCGCTCAGTTAACCAAGATGTGGACAAATAAACACCATCCCGAATAAAAAAGGATGTTGTAATGCTCAGCAAGTCTGGTCACATGACACATTTAAAAGGCTAATTCTTGAAAAGAGCTTCATTTCATTTCAGCACAGTTTTATAAGCTTCTATAAAAGAGCCTATGCTTTACAGGCACACACCTTTTATTTCGTTTTTTAGCAAAATTACTGGGAAATTCTGATGTACAGCATGAGTTTGGGTTACTTTCTCTGCTCTCGGCTAATTAAACTTTCAATTGTCATTAAATCTCCTGAGCTTGACTTTTATAGATTACTCACATTTGGGGTAATAAATGCAGAACAAATGGGGTCGGAGTCTTCTAAATGGAGGATGGAGATAGAGATGGTGTTGGTGGTGGTGGTGGTGGTGTGTGTGTGTATTCTCCCTCAGCAGTCTGTCCTGGGCTGAATGGTGTTTTGTGATGGAGAGGGATTGCAACCAGCCATGCTGAAACTGCACCAGTGATTAGGAAAATTGAGTTTTTCAGAGCCAGTGGCTCTTTTGAATCAAACTCTGTGACTTGTCGATTTGGGAAACTTCCCAGTGCATACGAGTCTCACCCGGCAGAACACGGCGAGCGCGCTGCGAATAATCTAAGGCCTCACGTCTTCCTTTCAAGCAAATTAATTGTTAATCTGCTCTGACGTTTCCCAAACACGCAACAGTTACTGACTTCTCAGGGAGAAAAACCTTGCAAACCTAGTGCTGACCGTCTTCGTGAAAAAACCCAGCAGAATCTCAAGCCTGCGCTTTTTGAAGTAATGCTATTTCCCCAGGGCCTCGGCACGGCAAAGTGCAGAGCAGTGAATGAAGGTTCTCTGGGTTATTTGAAAGTAAATTGAGGCGTTTTATATAAGTACTGTTTTTGATTGATGAAAGAGAAGAAGTTCTGCTCTCCAAATTGATGTTATGAGGTTGACTGCATTAAAGCTGCAGAGTTCAAGAGCTTTGATTGAGAAATTCTGGACCTCTTGTGCTTAGCCGAAACCTGTGGAGTCAAAACACTCCACAAAAAAAGAACACTTCTGTTGCATTTGCAGAATGATGTCTATTTTTTCTGCAATCAGGTTCCTCACAGATGAGAATAATTTGGTACATTTTGTCATCCTTTCTCAAGTGCCCTTCTAGATGATTGCCTAAATGTTTGCCTTCAGGGGCAACTGACCTGGATTTTGCCAGTTAACCCTCATATTCTGTTCAGATTTACTAACGTTCTCTATGCTTGGTGTGAATTTAATCAGCAATTTAAACCTCCAGAAATTGGTTGACATTAAAATTGCACTACGTTTGTGTTGGTACGTTATGTTTATTGGCTACCTAAATAGAGAATTAAATAAAACATGCTGTAGAAAAAACAAAACATGGCAGAAGAAATATCAAAGTTCTGGTGGAAAATATGTTTTGCCCCACGTCAACGTTTTACTGAAGATCATAAAATTGCATATTATAGATTCTTTGTCTTTTAAATCCAGAACATCTAAAACAAATGTGTGTAAAATGTTGATATTTCTTCTGTTTTATACAACTGAAATGGCCTAGAGTCAAACTGACCCCAAATAACATTGATGTACAAAATGTGTAAATTTTGTTTTACCCAGATTGCCCCCTTTAAAATGGAAAAAGTAATTTAATTTGAAGCAAAAATGTCAATAATTTATTTAGAGACACTGAATGGGGTCAAACTGACCCCAAACATAAAACAAGTTAAATAAATGCACACTGGTACTCACCACTCACATGATGCAATTATAACACTAGTCACCCACTTTACATAATTACCCATCCTTTCTCAGAATTTTGTTTTTAGTGGGTCATGCCATCTCCAGTTGATGACCTACAAAAACAGCTTATTTATTCAGTTTTGTGCCTGTATCTCTCTCTATATATATTAAGTTATACTACACAGACAAAAGTATTGGGACACCAGTGCACCAACAGGGACTTATTGCATTCAAATCGATAGACTTTAATATAGGTTGGTCCCACTTTGCAACTACAAAAGCTTCAACTCTTCTTGGAAGGCTCTCCAGAAGATTTGGGTCCATTCATTCTGTAGAGCATTTATGAGGTCAGACACTGATGTTGAATGAGAAGGTCTGGATCACAATCTCCGTTCTAGTTCATCCCAAATGTGCTGGATGGGTTTGAGGTCAGGGCTCTGTGTGGCCAGTCAAGTTCTTCCACACTGAACTCATCCAGCATGTCTTTATGGAGCTCGCTTTGTGCTCTTGGACACAGTTATGCTGGAATAGAAAAGGTTCTTCCCTGAACTGGGTACACAAAGTTGGAAGCATGGTGTTGTCCAAAATATCTGGGTCTGCTGAAGAATTAAGATTGACCATCAGTGGAAGTAAGGGGCCACCTGAATTCAATAATTAATATTGAATATACTTTTGTCTATAAATTGTATATATAATATGAGATTTATATGTAAATTCCACCATGTGTGGGGCAGCTGGGAACGTAGTGTTTAGGATGTTTGCCCTGCGATCAGGAAGTTGTGGGTTCGATTCCCAAGACAGCTAGTGGCACCTCTGAGATACACTTGAGTAAGGGACCGTTCGCACACACTGCTTCCGGATGCTGTGTTCCTGGCTGCCTGCTGCTTCGCTTGGTGAAAGGGTCAAATACTGAGGAAGAATTTCATGCTGTTCATGCTGTGGTGTGATCACAATCGACAGAATTGGCACTTTCACTTCACTTTATAAATTTTCATTTTAAATATTGTTTGGACAGTAGATGTGTAATGTTTGTAGTCATTGTCACACACAAGCTCTCGAGTTGGAGGACACAGGGGTATTGTGTTCAGCGCGCTGAAGGCTCTGTGTGTTTGTTCTTCTGTATGTGTACCTTCACCGCTGTGTGTTGACAGGGATGTGTGTGTTGACAGGGATGTGTGTGTTATAAGTTTGAACATGAGCTGTGTATGTGTGTGTGTGTGTGTGTGTGTGTGTGTGTGTGTGTGTATGTGTGTGTGTGTGAGAGAGAGAGAGAGAGAGAGAGAGAGAGAGAGAGAGAGTGAACTTACCCAGCCACATGCACCATCAGTGTAATGTAGAAGAGAATGAAGAGATTGTGAGTGTACCAGAATATCTCATAGTTACACACCCTGCAACACACACACACACACACATAAATTAAATAAAACTGTTTATGTGTACACGTGCATCTGTTTACATAGAGTTTTGGACACGCCTCTTCCCCCACTCTTGTCCTGCCCCTCTGATTATTGGTTTCAACTGTCTTTTTCTCTTACTCCTCTTCCCCATGTGTTCTCACCTCCCTGTTGTGTATTTGTACCGCTCTCAGTTCACTTGTAGTGGTCCCCTCCCAAATACTGCAATGACTTTAAAACATTCATACTAGTGTCACATTTAAAAAGTGTTATTAAAGTTGTAGGTGTTGCTGTTAAATTCTGGATCAACTGTGTGATGGTTAACCATCAAATTCAGCCGCTTTCACAAAAAAACACCAGCAGGGTTTATCTTAAGCTAAAAGTTTAAGGGGTTGGTTTAAAAGCATTTTATTTTTATATGATGTTACAACAACCTATTATTGTTGAAAAATCATAAAACAAAAAAATTAACAGGATTGGGTCAGGAGAGGAGACTCGTACCCACCCATCAGAATGCAGGTCTGATGCAAGTTTATTTGTTTAAATAGCTGATTATTATGTTCAAATTATAAGAGAATATAAATCGATGTAATTGTAAAATAATAACAATTCCCAACATCTTAGAGTGGGGGTCTGTCTGTCCCCTTCAGTCTTTAGAAAAGTCCCGTAAAAGCACAGCGGGGGAGTGGCTGAACATTCGGTCAATTAAGAGCCACTGAAGAGCCTTGAGCCCTAAAGATCCCACTTCAATCACAAACCCGCTCTCTTAGAGACAAGGACCCTTCTAGTCCATCTCACTGTAATTAGAGTAGAGTGTGTGTGTGTGTGTGTGTGTGTGTGTGTGTGTGTGTGTGTGTGTGTGTAAGGGCCTGAGGTCAGCTTTGGGTCAGATGCCCAGATAAATTGCCTACACTGCAGCTGGATCAAAGGAGAAGTGAGCAACAAAGCCTTTCTTCTAAAAACCTTAGCAACAGTCTTTACAGAATTTCTAAAAACTTTAGCAAAAGTCTTGGATGCTTTTTAGAGGTCTTTGAAGGTTTTCTGGAGGCTTTAGCAAAATTCTCAGAAGCTTTTCTAGTAGCCTTAGGAACAATCTTTAGCAAATGTCTTTAAAGAATTTCTAGAGACTTTAGCAAGCATCCTTAAAGCTTTTAGAATTTTATTCTAGAAAATTTAGCAGACTTTCTGGAAGCCTTAGTAAGTGTTTGATGTTCCTAGCAGCCTTCACAACAGCCTTTGAAGTTTTTCTAGAGACCTTAGCAACAGTATCTGAAGCTTTTCTAGAGACCTTGGGAACAGTCATGGAAGTTTTTCTGACGGGCTTAGCAACAGTCTCTGTAGTTCTGAGGGCCTGTAACAGTAGGCTTCAGCGCTTTGAAGTGTAAATGTAAAAAAAAGGCACAAACTAGAACTGAACATTGCAATAATCTTTATAATCTTTAAAAAGGATAAAGGTTCCACCTGTTTTACAGATTAGGATTACAGGACACAAGAGAAAAAAACTCACCTGATACTATAAGAAGAAGCTGTAAACATCAGGAACAAAATAAGGACCAGTAAGACCCCAGTAATCCCAGGAACTGAATGTGTGGGAAAAAAATCAGTTGGTCAGTAATGAAGAACACTGTAAAAATATAAACACTGCAGATTTATACTGGATTAAAATCACTCGATATTTTTGTTTTGCTAATCCCGGATTATTAGGACAGTTAATGGCTCCAGGACTCACCTGTTGTTAAGATGATAATACGGGGGTCCTGCAGGAAAACCCAATAAAATAAAAGCGAATGACTATAAGGGTTAATTAATACATATATAAATATTAAAAAATAATTATATATAATAACATATATAAAAATAAATTAAAAGTAGCTGTGTGTGAGTGTGCGATTGTCTGAATGAAAGTGTGAGAAATATTAGATTTAACAGTGTGTGGGTGTGTGTGTTACCTGTCCCCGGTGTTGCGCTATATTGAGAGCAGGGAAGTCATCTGTGTATCTGACAGAGAAACTGAAGATGTTCACCAGGTGGGCACTGACATGAACCACTGCACATAAATACACAAACAGACACAGACACACATACAAACACACAAACAGACACACAGACAGACATACACACATACTGTTAAATTTAACATGACTCATACTCACATACTCATACCCTCACACCAATACACACACACTGGAGCAGTGTGATTGCTGTAAGTATGCAGGTTGCAGACATGTCTGGTTCAACAGCTGATAATGTCTCTAACACACACACAATGTTTTGTAGTTTATTGCACTGTGTGCTGTGTTGTTGCCATGGTTACAGATGTCTCTGAACTGAGCGCTTTGTAATCAGAACAAGACCACAATATCCTGAGACAGGAAGTTGCAGGGAGGACGGGGGATGGAGGCGTCCCAGTATCACTTACCACCGGGTCTTCCTCTGCACTCCACACACACACACACACACACACACACGCGCACCCACCCACGCACTCACTCTCTCACACTCACACACACACACAAATTAGCTGTCAAACCACAGCTGGTAACCTCAGCCTGCAGCGCTGGCCCAAATTACTCCTTAAACTGTAGGACCACTATCCAGGTCATTTCTCATTAAAGTACTGTTAACTGCACAGTATGGACAGAATATTAGTATTGCGATTATTTTGCTGTAAATTATAGTATGCCAAGATATAGTATAATTTAATGCTGTAAATTATAGTATGCCAAGATTTTATGTAAAATAATTATCTATAGCTAAGCAAACACCAACACCACCACTGTTACCTGCTGCCACTGTAACTTTAGGAGGCTCCAGTCCATAACTCTGTATTGTCAGAGTATCTTCGTTACAATCTTAAAAATGGATATTAAACAACGTCGTGCTCTAAACTTTAACCCAGACAAACTGGCCAATATGAACAAATGTACTGGAACAGAGCTGTCATACACAAGTATGTGGACAAAAGTATAGGGACATTCTCCTTTCTGTTTAGTGGATTACATTAGTGTTTTGATGCACTATGTGAACATGTTTAGAAACACACTTGTGATGTTTGGGTCGGTGGCCACTAGAGGCCACTGCTTTTCTGTTTTTCGGTCTTGCTTTTGTTCTGGGTTTTGGGGACATTTATTTTGAAGTTATTGTCAGTTTAGTGCTTGTGTCATGTGTCTTGGTTTGATTCTGGTTTGTGTTCATTGTGTCACATGCTCTTGTGTTCCAGCTGTCTTGTGTTTTGGTTCTGATTACGTTTACTATTTAAGTCCTGTTTGTGTTTTATTCTGGTTATCAGTCCATCGTCATTTGTAGCACCTCATTTTTCCTCGTTTCTCCCTTGTGTGTAGCAGTATCTGTTTTTTTCTGTTTTCTTGCGGCCACAGCGCCAGGTTTCATTTCTTTTGAGTATGGATTCCTGCTCTCTAGCGTCGTCACTTCTCAGAAGAAGCTCTCGTCCGAGGGGGACTAGCCCCCACGGACGTGACAACACTGTGATCAGTCAGGGAGCTCACAAGGCCAATATGAAGCTAATGAGTATCATATGATATACGGTATACAGTAAACTGCATTCACAAAAAATCTGCATTGGACTGAAACCGCGACTGCTGATCTGCGATTTCAGTCCAACACAGATTTTTTCTGATAACCATAGTAATAATTGTTTGCTGAATCCCCCGCACTAATGTGGAAACTGCAGATATCCCCTGTATTTTTTTTACTTTTGTGACATCTGGGCCTCGTAAGTAGGGATGGGTATCGTTAAGGTTTTAACGGTATTACTACTTCTATTGATACCACTTATCGATTCGGTACTTTAGCGTTACTCCTATCGGTACTTTTTGTTGTGTTTTTTAATGTAAAAAAACAAAACAAATTGAGAACAGAAATAACACTTTTTTATATAAAATAATTATCTATAGCTAAGCAAACACCAACACCACCACTGTTACCTGCTGCCACTGTAACTTTAGGAGGCTCCAGTCCATAACACTGTATTGTCAGAGTATCTTCGTTACTATCTTAAAAATGGATATTAAACAATGTCGTGCTCTAAACTTTAACCCAGACAAACTGGCCAATATGAACAAATGTACTGGAACAGAGCTGTCACACACAAGTATGTGGACAAAAGTATAGGGACATTCTCCTTTCTGTTTAGTGGATAGAAGGACTATCCATCTCACGTTTCTGCAGCGGTGTGTATATTGGACAGAGAGAGCTCGCGCTTACAGGGCTGAAAGTCAGTAACCATACTTTGGATCATTTGGCTCTCTCCACCATCATCACCCCATAAGCGTGAGCTCTCTCGTGTTGTGTGCGCACAAGCTCTGAGTATTGTGGAAAAGACTGCGTGAGATTGTAAATAACGGCAGTGTAGGCGAATAGCGAAAATTATATAAAGTTACAAAAGGCTGGTCAGGTAAAATATGCTAGGTAATGTTAAGTTAACAATAATAAATAGGACATCTATTATTTTTTTTATTTCTCCAGTATCGACAGCAGAACCATTAACGTCAGAGCTTATCGGTCCTCCGGTCTTTTACAATTAGGCACCAGGACCTGTTAAGTACCGGTTTTCGGCCCTCGTGCTGGGTTGCTAAGCACCGTGCCCAAAGATAAACGAGGACAAGGGGGCTTGGCGGATGAGGCCTGGACATCTCAGCTATTTTTGTGGCAATATTTACATTTTCATACATTTAAGTGCTAAATTATTAAGAAAATATAATTCGCTCACTTTGTAACACAAATATTACTGTAAATTCAGCCACATTTCCACATAAAAATAACTATACATTTTTTGATACTGTTTATAGAAAGCCTTCTTGGGATGGTGAAATACGGCTGTACTCAGAGGCAGGAGTTTTAAAAGTAGCCAATCCAAGAATGCTATTTATTTGTCCTTACTGCTGACTGGCTGCTACACTTCGACGCATTCCTTGCTGTACTCAGTGGCAGGAGGTTTTAAAGAACGCTATTTGATTGACTGCTGCAGTCTATAATTTTCCAAGTGGAGCGTCTCGAGTGTTCTCCTGTTTTTTGTTTTGTTCTTCTTGAAGCCCTGTATTTTATTTTACTGTAAATTAAATTTACCCAGATTATACCAAAGAATACAGTCTATATATAGGGGTAACATCAGTATTAACATTCTAGCACTGCGGGAGTTCAGGGTAAACTGTACAATACAGATACGGGTTTACCTTTATTTTCTTTCAGGGTAATGTATTAAGTTGAGTTTAAAATGAAATTAAAGTGTTTTGGCAGCATATTTGGGGGTTTATTTAGGGTTCACATTATACAAATATGCCTTTTTTTACCACATCACAACCACATTTTTTACCACATTGTCAAGCCCTGTCACATCCTCCACACGTTTTCCCCTGTCTTATTGTGTTTATTTCCCGAATCAATGTTGTTATTAACTTGTTGTTATTCATCTGCTCCGCCATTGTCCTGCACCTTTGTTTAGTGGTTCCACCTGTTGTCTGTCTTTCCACTCTCCTTTCCCAGATGTTTCCACTTACCTGTCATGTCTGTGTGCATGTGTGTATACTATATAAATACATTCACTTGTCAACCCGATTTGTCATTTGTCCATTAGTGTTTTTGTGTTTTCTTGTTTTTACTGTCTTGCTGTAAATGAAAGCTGCGTCCCAGCATACTGGTAATTATTAACTTCTATGAATCAACTAGAAATTCAGTATCTAATGTCAATTATTCAGATGTGGTCAGGTGTTGACAGGTGTGAGCTTCATTAGTTAGTCTTCATCAGTTACAGTTACCACTAGATCTGTAAGCTATGATACAGCTGGTGAAACATCAGTAACTCACCTGAAAAGACACAGATGGAAATTCCACAGACAACGTGGAAGCTTTTACACTTATCCAACAACCGCCGAGCCTTTCTACTGCCCACCTGAGAGAGAGCGAGAAAGAGAGAGAGCACATAGTGTATACTTAACTGTTGCTAAAACAAAACAATTCTGTAATTAAAAGTTTATTTCAGTTTCATTTTTAATCAGTTGGCTTTTGTTAGTTTATTTGTTATTCTATGCAAAATAATAAGAAACTTTTCTAAACTTTTACATATTATTTGTCTGCTAGGTTTTGATTTATTATTGTTGAACTCTTTTTCATTTGTGTTCTATTGGTTTACAGTCTTGTCTTCACTCTAGTTGTCTTGCTATTTATTTCAGCATCTCACTGATGTGTTTTTTGACTATCCATCTCTTTGATCTGCATGTTTTTTCTAGTTCTTACCTGGTGTGTTCCTCTCAGGGTGGTCAGGATGGATCTGCACATTGGCAGTAGCACCAGACAGCAGTTCAGGTTCAGGACTGAGGCGGAAGCTCGGCTGATGCACAGTCCTAACTGGACAAAAAACACATGGAGGGGATAGAACGAATGCCCCTGGAGCACTTCTTGCACTAAACACTGTCATTGTTAAGTGTCTGCCTTCCTGCTAGAGTGTGAATCTCCATTCTTGAATGTTTGGCATGTCTCTGCATGTCTGATTGACTTTTCCTCTTGTATGACAGCACATCACCTGAAGTTAAATTCCAGCAAAACAGAGCTCCTACATCAAATGCATGAAATTAAGAAGTTTTTCCACTGGCACCGCGCCGTACCACGAAAAAAGGTTTTTTGCATTACAAATAAAGCGAAACATTCCGGAGTCGTACACAAACAGCTTTCTGATTGGCCAATAATGTTGTCATGACAACAGATGCACAAAAAAACTAAAAAATGAAAATATAAGCTAACATCCCAGGTTTCATCTCAAACCTCAAACAAGACTACAAAAACAAGACTACATCACATGAATAAAAAGAAATAATTCTGACAGAATAAAAAAAATTCTCTGACAGAAAAAGATTCTACATTTACATTTACCAGGCGCTTTTATCCAAAGCGACTTCCATTCCCTACCTACAGGGCACAGTCTCCCTGGAGCAACTTGGGGTTAAGGGTCTTGCTCAGGGACCCAGTGGTGGTTTGCTGAAGGCAGGATTCGAACCCATGACCTCTTGGTCTGGAGGCAAGTATCCTGCCCACTGAGCTACCTCCACCCCCATTCTACTGGTTCGACTGCGGTTTTGGGACAATGACAGGCCAAACACCAGAGGGAGAGACACACTGGCTGGGATACACTGGAAAATCAAAGCATGCCATTGCAGTACAGTTAAGGGACAGCATGGTTCCTGTATACATATTGAAAAGTGACTTTAGATCTCACATTAACAATCTCGCTTTCTCATCTTTGGCACAGAAGTGGAGGAACAAACCCCCTGATTGTTAGAACCGCTGAGACTCTCGCTGTCTTCAAATGGAGACTGAAGACCCAACTCTTCACTAAGCACTTAGGATAACAACATACTAACATCATAAACTAACTTCACTAACACAAACTTCACAGAAAGCTAAAATAAATCTTCTGTGTGTGTGTTATCTGACGGGCCCTGGTGGACTAACTCCATCTCTGCTAGAATCATAGTCTAGTATCAGCTCTTAATTTTAAGTCTAGGTTAACTAGTGTGAGGGCCATGTTTTCTTTGTGGGCTAAAAGCATCTATGCACATCGCTCTATATAAGAGCATTTGTAAATGTTGTAAATGTAAATTTATGGTCATGCACTGTTCCATACTAAAGCAAAAGCTAAAGCCATGTCCACCATCCACTGGCCCCAATGGCATAGTTTCAGTAGAACGTTTTATGGAATAGAGAAACATTTGTTAAATCTGGTCATCTGAGGCATATTTACTCCACAAAGTCCAGATCCTAAATCATCTCAGCTCCGACACCATGTGTGACTGCCCAGATGACTTTCTTCCTCTGGAATCCTGTTTTGTCTACACAGCAAAACAGAAATCCCCCCCTTTGACTCATATGCCTTTGTTGCATCATCTTTAAAAACTCAACCCGGTTCCTTCTAAATGGGAAGAACATGAAGTCCTGTTTACTGAGCAGCACTTCCACCTTGTACTGTCCCACAAAGCCATGTCTTTTGACTGCTGACTTGTGAACACTGAGGCATGTTCTCTAAATGTTTTCTGGATGTTCTCTGCACTCCCTACATGATTTTACAATGAGAACTTGGAGAAACTCCCAGGAATGTTCAGCACTGTTCTCTGGATGGAGACATTGGCTCTTGTTGTGGTTCCATGGAGTTCCAGAACAAACATGGCTTTTTCCAGGTAAACGTGAACTCCTTTCTTCATACACCTCCTCTGCCCATGGTGTAAGCTGTTGACACTTTGTGCTTGTGTGTATGGAGCTGGCTCTGTCCAGTGCGCTTAAAACCTACTGATACAGTGAGCAAAAGAACCTTCAGTCAGAACAAGCTGGAGATGGATAACTGAAGGTCTGTTTGAATGAGTCCCATCGGTAGGAATTCCCATGTTATCCAGAGGTTTTCCATTGTCGAAACTGTTCCGGTTCACTGGCATATTCACTTTACATTTTTGATTCAAATGAACTAAAGTTCAGTGATACAGGTGGCTGTTTCAGACAACACTAGGACTGATGTTCATAATGTGAAACTGATTTGGGATCAGATTCTTCTATATTTACACTCATTCTGATTCTAGATAAGCACTCTAGGTTTGGGAAAACAGACCCTGTTATGCAATAAGGTGTACACAATGTTTAGGCTACATACTGATATCTAATTCATTTTATAGCTCACAGTAAGTCATATTGTAACCTAAACCACGTCCACAAGTCCGCTCCACTTTGATGAAGAGCTGGATGCAGTGTGAGCGAGTCTAGAGAAGTTTTGGTCATATGTTTACAGTAAAAGACTTGGTTAACTTAGACTACTAACTTCTAGTGTTAGCAACGCTAGCCTTGTAGCTCCAGTTCTAAACTAAATAAACTGAACTTGCACACAAACACGTTTCAACTGATCATCCAACTGGTGTCAGTGGAGCACTGTGGAGGGTTTTCAGCAGATCTGCCCCTTTTAGTTATAAAACCAAGTTTAATATAGGGTTAAGCTTAAGTCTGAGATTTGGATTAGGTTTTTAAGACTGCGTTTTTTGCAGTGCATTGAGACAAAACAACTAAAAATAAAAACTGAATGTGTTGTGTGTGTGATATTTTCTGAATAAAACATGACACACACACACAGGCATGCTGTCTGATCCCAACATGCCATCACACGCTTCACAGTGCAGTAAGACTCTCAGGAACACACACACACACACACACACACACACACACATTGTTTATAGTAATTCAATAATGTTCAATTCAATAAGTGTATGTGTGTGTGTGTGTGTCCATAACACACAGCCTGTGACAACAATTAGTGTGTGGGAGATGGCAGCCTGACTGACTGATAACATTCCCAATGGTAGTTAATGGTAGTTCATTAAACCTCACTAACTAATTCAATCAGCTGAGATGTGTTGTGCTTCTTTAGTTTCAGCACTGGCGCTGCAAGTAGGGAAAGCTTACACCCCACCAATTAGCATGGTCCTGTCATAACCATTTAAAGGCACTGAACTGAGGTCTGCCTACTTTTCACTCAAATGCTCAATTTTCTATGTGGTGGTTTAAGGTGGGAAAGAAACTTTGAGTAAGAAGTTGGAGAACTGGACACCATCCTCGCTAACATGTTTGGTTTAGGTATACACTTAGTCCTATAGTGATTGGTAGGGTATAAGCTTTCATGACTTGTTGCTATTGCTTTAATGCTGTGTTCTCCTGTCCTGATGGTCTCAGGGATCACTCTGCTGTGACAACCTCTTCAGATCATTAAGGAGAGGTTCCTGAGGACAAATGAGGTCAAATATAGCAGCAAATAAACATCCAGGGTGTAGAAAGTTAAAGAGCTCTCACCCCCAACATCTGGCGCAGGTAGTGGTACTGGGGACCGCTGTAGTACAGCCTGAAGGTCCTCCAGAAGAGCCAGACACTAACGACCAGCCAGATGACCTGCACACACGCACACACACACACACACACACACATCCTGTGAGTGGATACGAGGGTCGACCTCTCAGACTTGAAGTTATGATAAACCTCATGCTTACCAGGACGCAGTGTTTGGCTGCCTCGTTCGCCACCCAGCTCCTAAACGCCAAACCCATGGCCGCGCGCCTACCTGCGTGTGTGCGCGCGCGTCTACACTTGATACGCGAGCTCCTCAGCAGGGTGTGTGTTCGTGTGTGTGAGAGAGTGAGTTTGTTTGCTGATTTGCCGGCCGGGTCTGTCCCGTTTGGAGGTGGAGTTGTGGAGGGGGCTGAGGGGCGCAGCACGGCTGGGCGGATACGGCACTCCAGTAACTCCACCATAAAACATGTCTGTGTTAATATTAATAACGTATGCTAATGGGTTAGTGGGTTAATATTAATATGTATTAATATTCGTCTACAAAAATGTATGGACACTTCAGAACAAAGAAAAGTTTAACATTCCAAAGACCAGCAGCGCCTCCTAGTGACAGATCACTGCAGTACAGACTCTCTCTCTCTCTCTCTCTCTCTCTCTCTCTCTCCTTTCTCTTCATCTGTCTTTCTTTCTCTCTCGCTCTCTTCTTTCTTTCTCTCTCTTATTTCTTGCTCTCTCTGTCTCGCTTTTCTTTCTCTGTTTTCTGTCCCTCGTTCTCTATCTGCATTCTCTCTCTTACACTCACCCTCTGTATCTCAATTTTCTCTTTCTCTTCATTTTTCTGTCCCTCTTTCTCTAGTTGCATTCTTCTCTCTCTCCCTTTTGCCTTTCTCTCCAGTTCCTCGTCCTTTTCTTACTGCATTCTACTCTCTGTATACCTCTTTCTCTCCATGTTTCTATCTGTCTTCCTCTAGGTGCATCTCTCATCTCTCTCTCTCTCTCTCTCTCTCTCTCTCTCTCTCTCTCTCTCTCTCTCTCTCTCTCTCTCTCTCCCCTTTGTCTTTCTCTCCATTTTCTCTCCCCTTCTCTAGCTGCATTCTTCTCTCTCTCTCTCTTAATACCTCAGAACTGTGTTCTGTCATGCATGAGTACTCCCAATGTTGTTTTGGCTGACTCCACACACACACACACACACACACAAACACAAACACACACACACAGCTCATCCTGAACCTTAAACCTAAACTCAAAATACTAAACACGACACTAACCTGCACCTAAACTCCAAACTTAATACTAAACCTAAACATTAAAACCTAAAATTCAAGATTCTTTATTTATCACATACATAGTTACACAAATACAACATGTTGTAAAACATACCCCTAAGTTGGTCCATGAGATTGTGCAAAAAAACTAAACAGAAATCTGAAGAGTAATTTAAGGTAATAAAAATAGACACAAGACTCTGATGGTCCTGGTTGCTCTGCTCCTGCTTTAAATGGCCTGCAGACACTGTAGCTGATCATGTGAAGCGTTCAGATCACTTTCTGTAATACTACTAGTACAGAGCTGTTCCCGAACCAGGAGGTTATGTTCTGAGCCAGTACATCTTCTACACACCAGAGTAGAAAGTTCTTAGATGCTGCCTTGACTTTTTGAACTGGCCTTGAATATATTCAGCACATTTCAGATCCTCAGAGATGTGAACGCCCAGATATTTGAAGCCACACACCCTCTCCACGGCCATGGATATAGAGTGGTTTGTAAGACTGCTGCTGTTCCCTAAAGAAGTCCTCCACCAGCTGCTCGGTTTTGCTGACATTTACAGCCTCACTCATCATCTGTGGTCTGCCTGTGAGGAAACTGAAAACCCAGTTCAGTCCCAGATACCCCAACCAGTGAACAGTCTATGAGGGTCTCGGTTTCAGATAAAGGTTTAATCACACAAGCCGTATTTGAAGTCACAAGCAGAAAGGGGTCAAAGAGTGGCAAACTGTGATAACATGGAGCACTCAGAGACATAATCCATTACGAGGCTGAAGTTGGCTCCTTATTCGCAGCTACTTATTCGAGAATTCCGTTCCACCTTA
>JBBPDB010000032.1:13664060-13678956 GCA_037974465.1 Brachypetersius altus | reverse complement strand
TATATACTCATTGTGTACATACATATCACTATTAGTCTACATTTAGTTTATATATAGCTTATGATGACATATATGTATATTTTTAAAATACAAATGTCCATACATGTAGGCAGCTGGTGGCCTAGTGGTTAGTGCATTCGCTCTGTGATCAGAAAGTCCGGATTTGATTCCCAAGACTGCTAGGCACCTCTGTGGTACTCTGAGCAAGGTACCGTCCCCATACACTGCTCCCCGGCCGCTGTGTTCTTGGCTGCCCCCTGCTTCACTTGGTGAATGGGTTAAATGCAGAGGTTGAATTTGAACACTGTGTGTTGGGGTGTGTACAGAATTTTCACTTTCAAATATTCTATATTTCTAGATTGTATAGTGTACGGCTTATACTGTACTGTTGGCAAAGGTAAAGTATTTTATTTTTATTTGTATTTTATTTTATGCTATTTTATTCGATTCTGTTCTTTCTTAATTTTTCCTGTTCTTAACTTTGTACTGTACACTTTCAAACCGAGACAAAGCAAGTTTCCCACTTGTGGGACTAATAAAGGTTTATCTTATTTATCTTATATCAATATGCCATTAGAGCTGAAACACATATGTGTGTTACTTCCTTCAGCTGAGCAAGGTCAAGCACCTTGCTCACCTTGCTCAGACTGTGTGTACACATGAGCGCCTGAGGACTGTAGTAACACTGCACTATTGCTCCCACACAGTCTGGACTCATTAGCTGCATATGCAGTGTTTCATTATATATTTCCCGAATCAGCGTGAGCAACGTTTTTTATTCTGATCAATGAATGTCGGCGGTTGTAATTAAAGTGCACAAATCAATTAAATGGTTGGAGAAAGACAGTATAAGCAGTTTTGTTTCTGACAGTGTGGGGTTTTGACTGCATGCATAATTAAGTGTATTTGTGGATATTTATTTAGTCAGTCAGTACTTCAAATACCTGTGCCAAGTGAGTCACCACGCTAAGTGTGGTTGAAAGTGAGTATTGTGTGGGTGGAAAAGAAAAAAAAATCCATAATCCTTTTTGCATCAAATGTGAAAAAGAAAAGAAATACAGGTGTCCATGCTGCTACGATTGATCTAACAAGAGAAACGGACCTGCTGACATTACACTGACAGGTTTAAGCAAAGAATACACACAGGGAAGAGGAAAGCAGTATTTTTCAGGCTTATGTGCATATATCAGATGTGCATATATCACCTGTTAACAGTTAACAGTGGATTTTTTTTTTTTTTTTTGGGGGGTGGGCGGGGGTTCAGTGAATGTCCCTAAATACGCTCTGGTGGAATTTAGCTGTGGAGTAATGAGCTATGGAGGGAACAGATCAGTGAGCAGCTAATGATGAATGAACTTAGGAGGGAACAGTTTGGAGATCATGTAGTGTTTGATATGCATTGGAAAGAACAGTCCAGTGCACAGTGAAAAATGATTGAGCCAGTTCAATGCTCTAATAACAGTGGAGGAGCTCTGAAACGAACAGTTCAATAAGTGTCTAATGCTGAACATTGAACTGAATAGTTTAGTAAGTAAATAACAGTGAATGACCTCTGGAAGGAACAGTTCAGTGAATACCAAATGATGAATGAGTCCTGGGGCAAACACTTCAATTATTAAATAATGATGAATAAGTAATGGGGGAACAGTTTAATGACTAAATAATGATGAATGAGCTGAACAGTTTGGTCAATGAACCAGCCTTGAAATAAATAGCTCAGTGAGGAGAAAGTGGTGAGTGAGCTCTGGAGGGAACAGTTTGGTGAACAGCAAATGATGAATGACCTCTGGGCGGCAGATCATTGAGCACCTGATGATAATGAGCTCTGGAAAGAACCGTTCAGTGACCACCTAATGATGAATAAGCTGGAGGGAACAGTTCATTGAGCTGTTAATAATGAACGAGCTTCAGAGGCAACAGTTCAGTAAGCCACAAATGATGAATGATCTCCAAAAGGAACAGTTCAACTGCCAGCTATGACAAATTAACTTTTTATGGCAAAGTTCAGTGAACAGCCATGCTGAATTAACTGGTTTTAGATTACAGTTTGTGAATAGCTAATACGGAACAGCACAATACATTTACTGCATTTAGTAGACGCTTTTATCCAAAGCGTCTTCCATTCCCTAACTACAGGGGACAGTCTCCCTGGTGCTCCAACTTGGGGTTAAGGTTCTTAATCGGGAAGCCTGAGGTTAGAATTAAAATCTATGACCTCTTGGTCTAGAGGCGTATATCCTACCCACTAGGTCATCACCACCATCACCACACGCCACAGTAGACAGTAGACAGTTAATGATGAAGGAGCTTTGGAAGGAACAGGTTGGTCAGTTAATAATGAATGAGGGATTTGGGAGTTATAATGGAGAAATAACTAATATTAGTGATATTGCTAGTTTGTTTTTGTATTTTCTCATTTTGTTCTTTTTTTATTGACTATTTTATGTATTATTTTATTTTTATTTTTTTTTGGGGACTCTTTTGTTTTCAGTTGTGTTTTCAGGGTTAAAAAAATTATTTAAGTTTAGAGTGTTCATCTAGATGAACTCAGAGCAAGGCTAAATTACACTCGCAGGATGTGGATTCTTTTCTCCTTTCTAGCATTCACATATCTCTTTCCAGGCAGCTGAATTGCATTTGGTTTAACCCAGAAATATACACAGTAGCCTTCCATGCATGTAATGTTGTCTGTGTAGGGACAGAGAACAGAAGAAATGGCCTTGGGACTCGATCCATATTAATCTTTACCTGCTTTCACAGGTGCTTCTTCGAAGAGGTGAAGCAGCAAATTTCTATGCTAGGTATTCCTTTGTGACTACACAAAGCTGCCATGGTGGTGAATTACAGTCCTCTGGATTGTATCACATTGGATAGTGTGAAGTGTCAAAGACATTTTTAAGGTCTAAGGAACTTCCATACAATACAAAAGGCATACAACATACTACCATAGTATTTCCTTGAACTGTATACCCGAGGAAAGAGCCAATTAGGAAGCTTTATTTTTAAGAGAACACCTGCTGAAGTCTTTTAGCTAAACTAATTAATTCTTGTTTTTTTTTTTTTACCACTGACCTTATCAACAAGCTATTCATTGACCTTTTTTGTTCATTTAATTAGTCTTTATGTGAACAAGCCCTAAACATTAAGGGGCTAATTTGTGCCCTGCTGGTCCTGCTGTTGAGAAATTATTTTAAATAGAACAATTTAAACCCTGAAATTAGAAAGAAATGAATATCCAAAATGCTTAATGTTTAAAAAGTGGTTATCTCAAGGCAATACCAGTTGTTATATGTTAAAGTACAGTAAATAATTATAGTATTTGTGTAAAAATGTATAATATAGTCATTTATTGCTTTCGTTTTGTCCAATACATAAGATAACAACTGTGGTGACCAGTTTATAGTTTTCCCTCCATAGGTTATTAAAACTTTTGAATGACAGTGTATATACCATACAATAGTAGCAATTAGTGTTAATGGAAGGAGCCATGGGGTGAGAGCAGTTATTATTGCTTTTTTAATTTAATTACAGTAGTGGTTAATTGACAGAATTTATGCATAATTTAAAAGGCAGAATTCATCCACTTACGTCAATGAGCTATGAGTTAGAAGTAATTACCATCATCTTACAGCATGCTTTTGTTATCGTCAGCAATAACTAACTCAATGCCAGGCTGAGATTTATTGCACATGTGGGAATACTGAAGAAAGCCTAAGACAAAGTGTGTCCAAATGATTGTGTGGGCTTTATCTTTTTTGGTTTTATATTGGCAGGTGGCAGCTGTTTATATTCTGAATCCTGTCTTTAGAGGCTATTAATTGAGGATCTAAGATACGTGACAGTCTGTTTAGCCTCTACAGTCCTGCTCCGTTTGATCATCCGCCACTGTCATCTTTTGAAAGAGACCCTTAGAAATTTCCTTTAACCCAGGCCACTTACTTCCTCTCCATAGTTCTGTGAATGAAAAGTTCCACAGAAAATATATAGATTTATATAGAATATATAGATTTATTAAAGTTTATTAAAGTAATGTAGAATATTTGTGATGGCCTTGGGATGGAGTTTACAGGGTAGTGAAAGAAAGTGATATTTTAGTGGCATAAGCCAGAGAAGGCAGAATTGGAGCAATGACTTAAGAAAATGACTTTGGTGTAGTCTGAGGCAGAGATGAAGTGGTGGCCTATAGCAGTAATGTTTTGATGGCCTAAGCCAGAGATAATGTAAGGCAGAGATGTTAGGCTGGGCTAAGCCAGAGTTGAAATGTGATGTTTTGGTACCCTAAGCCTAAGACTAGACTGGGGTAGTGTAAGGCAGAGATGATTGCCTAAGGCGATGATGTTCAGATGATAATCTAGATCAGGGTCAAGAGTTGGTTTGGGCTATGCCAGAGATGAAAAGGTGACCTAAGGCAATGATATTTTTGGTGGCCTTAGCTTGATCAATCATCACTGAAGTTTCTTGCTCACCCATTCTTCAGTTAGTTTAGTTTGATCACCATGGACCATCTAACCATATCTACTACTACTCACACAGACTTCTACTAACAGTGAACTAGAGACTCTTGACCTCCAGACCAGCTCCATGTTCGACCTCCAGACCACCATGCATGTTCTTCTGCCGGGTCTTCTGCATAGTGGTTAGTAACTATACCTCTGCTTTTTGTGGCTCTAGTCATATCGCTCTAGTGTCTGCTTTAACAGTCGGTCACTATAATATACCTCGCTGCCAGATGAAGAGTAAATTATAACTGTAAAGATGACTGGTGATTACTCATATATTTTACTGTATTTTTATTACTAAAATACATTAAAATATTACTATATTTACCCTGCATATACAAAATAAAATGGCAGCGCATACCAAAGAAGGCTCGTGCATAAATTACAGTGCAGTCTGTACAGCAGTAATATCGGTATTTACATTCTTGCACTGCAGGAGTTCAGTGTAAACTGAATAATATCATATCATATAAATACAACCATAGTTATTGCTTTTGCAATAATGTAAAATGTAACAATAATACATATAAATTATGTGGCAAAAATATTGGAAATATTGTACATTACACAACACTTACATTATTTTACAACTGGGACAATTAAAAAAGTGATGTTAAGAGCAGAGTGTCTGCATGTGTGACTTTCATTCATCAGAAAGTGAAGCTGCTGGGATACAGACCATAGAAAAGCTGCTCTATACACATTACTGCACTCATATGGAGGCGTTCCTTATTTTTACACAGCTCACACTGCAATAGTTCAGAAAAGAAAGCATCCTGTGCATTTTACACAAACACAAACACACACACACACACACACTGCTGCAAACTGTTCAAACAGTGAGGAAAAAATGGTGGGAAAGGTGGTCTCTTATTGTTTTCCATGGTAAAATATATATAGTTTTTATGGAACATCAGATATATCTGCCTAATGAACCATTCCATGTATGACCTTTACGATACCACCCTGGTGCCACAGTTGACATCACTTGATCGAGACAGGCACTTACTCACACGTCACGTTTAATTAGCTGTCATGTTAATGAAACAATCTTCCTGAAAATCTGCTTTAAATCCAGAAAGATGGAGAGGAAAGCAAACCCCATGAAGAAAAAATTAAACAAAAAACCTAATTCTCATGATGGGCGTGATGATGGTGAACATAGGGAAACTAGACAAACGAATTAAAAACCTTACTTTTTAAAAGAAAGTGCTTGTTGTTCATACAGATAGTAGTTTATGTGATATCACACCCCTAACAATATCTGTCCATGGCCTGGTGGTTCTTGTCTTTGTGTTTCCTAACAGAAGACTTCTTCAAATTCAGAAATAAACAATGAAACAAGGGATTGAAAGTTAATAAACTAAAGACTGGGCACATGCTGTGCAAAACAAAGCTTTGTTGTTCTGTGGATTGCAAAGTAGTGCTAAAATAATAAGTTCTTTTTATAAATAATGGCTGGCAAATCAGAAGCAGTGAACAGTTTTCTGCCTCGCACAACTTGTATTTATTTCCACCACTAAATGAAAGACCTGCTTAGATGGACTTGAAGTTACAATGAGCGTGTTCTGCTGAACACTTGACAATTTTTTGGCTTCACTACCACATAATACATTCACTTGTCTTGTTAGTGCATGGGGATCTTAACAAAAAATGCAAGTAACTAAAAATTTATACAGATTTGCTGTCAAACCGAAATCTAAATGCCCTCCAGCCGTACTCTGTTATGCTGCATAGTCTAATAACTTGTGTTCTCTGTGTTTGGAGACAGTGAGCAGCAGATCTGGTGAATAATGCTTGTAAATCTGTTGAAGTGTGGTATTAACATCCTCAAACAGTCGACAGAGGACATTTGCCTCTTAACATTCATTCAGTTTTCTGCAGAATTCATTGCTTTGTTCATTCCCCAAATGCCCAATTTATTTTGGTTTTAACTTTTCTTTTTTGGTTTTATATATGTCATATACTGTCAAATAGTAAACACAAAATAAATTTGCTGAAAGGAAAGCTGATTGTGTTGCTGGAACTTGTTTTATTCATGTGTGACTGAATGACACATCTGAAACATGTAAAATTCCAATAAAACAGTCATTTTTCAGTTCATCATCAAAATTTTGGGGATACCTTTTTGTTTCTATGTGAGGCCTCAATGAACCATATCTTAATTTGTATCTATAAATGTTTTGTAATAAGCTCTTTAATTACAATATGTGATTTTTAAAATTGTACAGGCTACTTTGGAGTTATAAAAATAATAATAAAATAACAACCATTCAACTGTAGTCTAACCATACACTCCATAGTCAGTTATGATTGTCATATATTCATGTAGTCATATGCTTGTGTGTGTGTGTGTGTGTGTGTGTGTGTGTGTGTTTGCCTGTGTATACATGTGTACAGCACTGTGCAAATGTCTTGAACCACTGCACACTTCTTCATATTTTGCTTCCCAGATGCTCTTGTATGTTAAGTTGGTCTTGAGGAACAGTTCACCAGGCTTCCTGAAGGACTTTCAAGGACTCTCATTTCCAGTCCAGTCCCTGAATCTGACCAGTTTCAGAGGAATGTTTTTGTTTGTTAAACCATACCAGGTGATCTATGTATGAATCAAGCAGAACAAAGAGCATCTAACTGACGTCCTGAACCAGTGAAGAAACAGGAGCAGATGATTCCAGATGATCAGGCAGTGATCAGTATACTGGTATGTGTGTGCTTGCATACTTAATGTGTGCTTGTGGTTGTGCTTGTGCGTTTCTCCACAAAAGAAATACACTGAGACAGAAAAAATTGTGGCATTTACAATCGCTTGTCATCTTTATTGAATGCATCTATTTCCGTTCATCAGAGTGAGACAAAACACTCACTGTTCCTCTCACGGCGAAAATGAATCACTGGGAACTTGCTTATATTGCAACCATTTGTTATTGTTATGCTGTTTTCTGGCAGTGGAAGAAATCTGTATACATTCCAGACACAATGTATTGGAAAGGATGGATTCCCGACCGGTATTGTTCACTGCCTAGGCAATGCATCATACGTCTTTTACCCACTGGTCAGCTTTCTCCAAAACTCAGCATTCTCCACAGGTAGCCTCATGGATGAGATGCACCATGTGCGTGATGGGAATTGAAGAGATTTCGAGAAAAGTAGAAGAGCAGTGCTTTATTTCGTGTTTTCTTGGTCCTAGGCCAGTAGAACGCACGTCTTGAACTTCATATTTAAGTTTTTATGTTATTATTATTTTTTAATTATTGAACAATTTCCTCCGGGATAAATAAAGTTTTCTGATTCTGATTTGATTCTGATCTAGGTTCATTTAACAGAAAGTTTCCAAACATTGTGGATCAGCCAAGATGTGTCTGGAGGTGTGACGGTTGGGTCAGTGCTTTTGTGTTGGATTTCCTGTGACTTTTATTTTGACATCCTGTTCTGTTTTACCTGCCTGTTTCCTGGTCCCACCTGTGTTGCATTTGTTTCCCTGATTTCTGTGGGTATTTGAGCTTCTGTTTGTGTTACACCCCTTGTCAGTCCGTCACCTCATTTTTGCACCTCATGTTCTCTGTGTTTAGCCTCGTTCATGTTTAGTAGCGGCCATTGAGCCAGGTTTGTTTTCAGTTTTGTGTTTCTGTTTAATAAACGCTTATAGCATGGATCCTCGTTTTCCTGCTTTGTCTGTGCTCCGAGGAGGCTAAATTTTTTTTTTTAATTTAGAATTGGAGCTACAAGGCTTACACTGCTAACACTGCAACTAACCCCAAATCTTTTCCATAAACACAACCCCAAAACTTCTGTTACCCTACGCGAACTTCATCCAGCTCATCATTAACGAGGATCAGATTTGTTAGGGTGGTTTAGCATACAGTGTGTTGTACTGTGAGCTGAAAATTTAAATAACAGGATCTCACAAACAACCTTAGATGTCACAGGTGGTGCATACCCATCCAGAAAGGAGGTGCAACTAAGGATTTCCATGTTCACTAGAAGCTTTATTTTCACCAAAAACAAACCCAAAAGGCACAAGGGCCAAAACACTTTCTTAGAGCCAACACAAAAGACATGTATACACCAGGGGGAAGGTGTGAGGTGAGCCCGGTCTCACAACTTTTCGTGCAGCCATCATGAAATACAATTTATTCAAAATACGTGCTGCGATCACATTTTCGCAATACGATCGTTTTTTTCATGCTAGGACCCATGCTTCACTTTTTCGCACTAGACAACGCTTTTGTATTATAATGTGCACTGCGTAACACTGCGTAATGTGTACTGTGCAACAGCTCCATGCCTAAACCAAAGACACAAAAGCTGAACTCCAAAAATACTGAATATTCGACTACATCTGGAGCTGTGCAAATTTGATGGTGTTACTTTAATTCAATGTGTGTAATGACTAAACCTGTTTTAAGTCAATTTTTCTTTCATTCTTCGTTTATGTTTGACAGAATTGCTCTACCACTACATTTAGTTTCCTCTGACACAAATTGGACACACCATGTTATTCTTAAAACCAGTTAAAAAAAACACATTTAAACCCGTTTTACTCATTATTTTGCTTCTGAAATGTTAACTGACGCTCTGCATTTCAAACGCTTTCAAACTTTTCTTTATTTTTTTGCATTAAGGCAGATATGTGAGGCCCTTTTGGCAATTCTGACTGAATATTGGAAGCACTCACTCATTTAGTGAATTAAAATTAAAGGAGAGAGACACTTTTTAATTAAATCTCATTGTGTACCTTCATCAAAGTCGTCCTGGATTCAGACTCACAATAGACCCTCCTTGTCTCACTCATTAGTCGAGCTGAAGGTAGGTTGAACTGAAAATGCACATACTCACACCTTGTCACAAACTAATGCCTGCAGTGTTTCTGTCTCGGGAGCCACGTGGCAGCTTTTCATTAATGTAATCTTTCTTCCAGTCTCACAGACATCTTTGCGTCCCATTAAGAATTCAAGACTAGGTGGGGGGTGAGTGTCAATGTTGCATTTTTTTAAAAAAAAGTTCTTCAAGGATTCTTTAGCAAAGCAATGGTAATTATGTAAAGGTGTGGCCAAATATGTTAATCGACATGAATAGCTAATGCATGCATTTATGAAGTTTTTTCTGAATGGTACTTGGCAAAATTGTGACTGCTAAAAGATGAAAAATGGCAGGACTTGTGGGGAGTTCCCAGTGTGCCATGGTGAGAACCTAGCAAAAATGCCCCAAGGAAGGAGAACCAGAGAACCAATGACAAGGTCATGGTGACAAGGTCATGGGCTCCCGAGACTCATTGTTGCACATGGGGAATGTGCCTACATGGACTGATCCCACAGAATAACTTCTGTAGCACAAACTGCTGAAACATTCATGCCCTTCTGATTAAAAGTGCTGCATCACAGTGCTGCTGTATATGATGCTGTAGACCAGTCAGAGTGCCCATGCTAACCCATATAAACCACTGAAAGTCTTGACCCACCTCTCATTTTCTTATAATTTGTTTTGAATAACTAGGTTGGTGCAAGAAACTCACATTTTACATATTGAGTTAATTAAGTTAAAGCAATTGTTACAAAACTTTTTCTGCAACAAGCTTCAAAGTACCTTCAGATACAAGGATCCTAAATAATGGAGTTCTAAGCACTCAACATTCAGCACCGCCAGTATACTGGTCACAGCTTGAGCATCTGAAATCATCTGGACCTGTTACTTTACTGGTTTACTGGCTCGAAAGTTAGATGTGCTTTGTTCTGCTTGAATGATTAATACATAGGCCACTGTGTGCCCTGGTCAGTTTCAGGAATTGGACTGAAACTGAGAGAGTTTGAAAGTCCTTCAGGAAGCCTGGAGAACTGTTCCCCAAGAAAACATTGAACATACAAGTCTGGCTATCTGGGAACAAAACACAAAGAAATTAAGACTTGTTCACAGTACTGAATGTGTGCTGTAGTTTCATCTGCAGCAACTGATATATTTTAGTAATTATTAATATTATTACTACATGTCATGGCTCGGTCAGTGGCCGTTAGGGGCCACTGCTTTTCTGTTGGTTTTTGGTCTTTTATTTTGACATCCTGTTCTGTTTTCCCTGCTTGTTTCCTGGTCCCACCTGTTTGTGTTTTGTTCTTTGATTACTGGTTGTATTTAAGTTCTGTTTGTGTAGCCCTCACTTGTCTGTCCATCACCTCATTTTCGCCCTGCTTTCACATTATCCCGTTTCATTTTTCTAGCGGCCCTTGTGCCTGTTTCTGTTTTGTTTTGTTTTGTTTTTTGTAAATAAAGTCAACCACAGAAATGGATACCTGCTTTCCAGCCTGGTCCTTGCCCCGAGGTAAATCACAGGAACCGGTTAGACCCGGCCCCTGTGACACTACACTGCAAAAACCATTGTAAACCATAAAACAAAACAAGACAAGAGGCACCAGCATCTAGTCAAATTATCTGCTAATATAGTAAAAATTTTTATTCTTCATTTGTATTCTTTAATTTATTCTTCATTTGTAAAACAAGAATAAGGTGTTTCTAAAAGTTTCTAAAAAAGTAGATTATTTATTTTACCAAGTCAGTTCTTTGAAAAAAACATGATCTGTAATTTCTTTTTTAAAGATTTTCTGACTTGTTAGGATTTAATGTACTGCAGTGTGGTAGTATACATAATAAGAATGTTTCTCCATGATGGAGAATCTGTTGTTCATCAGTCTTTAAAAAGCTGTTCTTTATAGCTATGAGTTTTGGTCTTGTTAGAAAATGTATTTTAATTCAGAAATGGAACATGTTTGCAAAGAATGAGCTTCTTTCATGCTAATAGTGTTGCTCTGGGTAAAGCAAGGCCATGGGCAAAGAGCAGGCCCGGAGAGTCTCATTCGTCTTCCGAGCTGCCTCGTCAGTCGTGCTCTTGAAGATCCGTTTGTGCCATGGAGTGATGGAATAAGAGCGAGACTGCCAGAGGGCATCCGCCCGCTCTGCTAACTGACCAGCTGTCTGCAATTCCCTTTCTGCACAGCCCATGTGACGGCAGTCTTAATGAACCGCTCGAGCATGCACACACAGCGGTGTCAGCGGCACGGTCTTAACCAAAAGTGACATCATACAAATGAACCAAGGAGGTGGGTTACTCCTGGGTCTGGCTGGCTAGGTGGTGCCGAGTATGAATGAGACTCCAGAGGCGAGTAGAAAGAACATGCAGTGGAATTGAAAGTGATATAATGCAGCAAGTGCATTTGAACTAAAACTGACAAAATATCCAGTGCATTTGAAGTGAGAGCAGCCATTGCATTTAAACTGAGTAAACAAAGCTATTTAACTTTATTTAATCCTCAGAACAGTGTATAAGTAAACTCTGATTGTAGTAAATATAAACAGTCTAGAACCGATGTTTGTTCTCCTACTCACTTGCCATTTGCAGCTCTTTTTCTCAGAGGGTTGTTGCTCGGCCGCTCTTCTAAGCCCCTCCCTCTGCAGGTTTTGCATTTGATCAAAAGTTTAATATACTGCAGACATTCCATTTGCATTAAACATGAATCACCTTTTACATTTGAACTGAAACTGAACTGCATAAACACTGCAACATTGCAGGAATTGCATGTTTACCAATGTGCATTCCAAATAGACTGCGTTTTGGAACCTAGGTGAAGACTGCACCTAAATTGAGTTCTGTGTAAATAAATACACAAACAAACATTTCTTTAGCTAAATGACACGACAATATTCACAAGAAGGCTCTGATGCAGACCATGTCTAGATATCAAGGGAAATGTAATCATTATTCACAAAATTCTTGCACAATTTTGCATCGCACCATCACCAAAATAATGTTTGTTATGTATTTAGAGAGGAAAATTAAACACAGGCGTGGTCCAGCTCAAAAACAACATGCACTGAATGAGAATCTTGGCCTACTATTTTATAATTCAGCATGGTCTGACAGTCGAATAAAGAATATCTCAGTAAGTGTGGAGGGTTCGTCTCATTGCTTGTGCTGTTTGGAGTCTCCAGAGGGAAAGTCAGGGCTCAGTGCAGCTAGGGCCTGGTGTCAGTGTTCACTACAAACAAATCTTTCTCTCCTTCCTACCCTGCAAGGGCAACTGAGTTTAACTTACCAAAGCGAACTCTAACCCTTCCCTTCGTAAGAGATTAAATCAGGCGGCTACCAAAGGAACCTCATCTTTCAATACACAGTCATGCTAACATTGAAGAAATAGATCAGCTTCAAAGATATACAGATTTAAAAAGGGTAATGGAAGGAAGCAAAATCACAAGGTCTTATCTTTCTGTGAAATTTCAGGCCTTTGTTGTTTTATGCTAATTGTCCCATTCCAGTGCAGCTGGTTTTGATGACAAAAATTTGAAATGTCACCATGTCACTGCCAACTGGCTGACTGGCCAACCAGCCAATGGCAGTCCAGCCACAATTGTGGACCTGGCACGCTTGCCCAATTTCATGAGTAGGTATTATGTTAATGTGCATTTTGTGTTAATTTCCGCCACTTGAAAACGGTTTCCAGACACAAAAAATGCTTCGTTTTGAAATAGGCACTAGAGCAGTGGCATGAAGTGGCCCGGTTTTATATTTAAATGAACATACTGTGACTAGCCCAAAGAGATGTATTCAAGTGCCAATTCTGAACGGCTGCACCTTATTTGTGCATGCCGCGCATTTGCATGAAGGCAATTATGCGGTCACCTGGGGGTAGTAAAAAATTCCGGGCATACACCTGGCCAGCATCAGAATAAGGCATTTGCGAAGATTAGATTAGTCTCTGGCTTTCCACTAAAGAAAAAAACAGCATTGACACAGTATGAGGAAACACCAGGATTGAAAAGTGGAAAGGTTGTGTAGCTCACAAAAAGAAAGAAATGCCTTTAGAGCAGTTTTATAAATCATGAATATTTACCCTGCCTCCAGTCTGTTAATTGCATGGTAATGCAGATGTCAAAAGCTAATGAAACGAAAGCTTGGTTAATTTGGAGCCTTGGCTTGTTTGTTTGTCACCTAAATGTGACTTGTTTGGTGGAGGTCATACATATTTTTCCCCCTCAAATCCTTTAGTTTTCTTTAATAGCAAAACCTCCCAAGGCCAAATGTAATATCTTACGCAAGCCCAATCAACAGCTGAACCATCTCAGCCTTTTGATCGAAAAAGGGCAGAAGCCTCTGCACATTAATATCAAGACTAACAATAAAAGAAGCTGTGGAGCGTTTCTGCTCTGCACATCCAATATCTCACAGATACTTACTGTAAAATCCACCATGATGAAATCAATGCCCTGTGCAAAGCAGTGAGGATTGAGTCACTGAAAACTTCTGAAGAGTAATTAACTTCCAAATGGAGCAGATTCCCAACTTAATTGGGGCCTATGCCAAGTAATGTCACCCTCAATTCCAACTAAAGACCTGTGTCCTGACGCCAAGGTTGTATAAGTGAGAAGCAGATGAGTATGGCATATTTTGATGAAGTTTGTAAAAAACAAACTGTCGACATTAACGTACACTGTTCGCTCTGTTACTCAGAGACAGTTTTTGTTGTTTTTTTTTTAAATCACAATTGATTTTTTGGTCAAATCCTCTGAAGGTTCTAAGTGGTAGAGTTGCTGCATCATTCCTAAAGAGGTCTTGGCAGAGAGTTGCCTTGGCAGAGTCAGCAAGATGGCATCAGTATAAGCAAATTGGAGAACTGTTTCCATAATAAGATACAGTCAGCAGCTTCATCAGAGGGACAGACTTACAGATATGGTAGACAAACTATAGTAGCAAATGCCTGAGTTAGCATTCTACTTGATTTAGCTCTTGGAATACGAGCAGCTGCGCACAGCAAATGGTAAATTGTCATCATTTGATGAATCTGCAAGGCCTGGCACTGCATCAGAGGTGAAGACCCAGACAGGCAACATCGGGCAGCCCTCTCCAGATCTCTACAACCAGAGGCACATTGGGTGAAGATCTGGATCGTCTGAGTATTAGGCTCCCAGGTGGTATAAACAGTCCCTCTGTAAAGTATACTCAGCCTAGCCTAGTTACTGAGCATTTATTTATTTGTCCTGTGTTTTGGCCTCTAGCTATTGGGTAGAACTGAATGTGACTAAACTTTGGGAGAAACTTGAGAGAAATGTGAAGAAAAACCAATGGTATGACGATTTCATGGGATATTCACTTGACAAATGGAATTGTGGTCACATATTAACAGCAATGCTAGCTGGTGTTTCAGATCTTTGGTATGTATTTTATTTAGTGCTGGGATTCTTATCGCGCGATTAAAAAAATATACCCGCCCCCCAGACAGAGGGAGCTGGGTCTATACTACGCAAGCTATGATGAATTTCACCTTGATATTTCAGTGACTTGTCTGGTTCTCACACATTTTAAACATGTCTCGGGCTCTCTGGCGGGGGGGGGGGGGGTTCTCCCCGTTCATTTCAAA
>JBBPDB010000032.1:13617685-13628703 GCA_037974465.1 Brachypetersius altus | reverse complement strand
TCTCTCTCTCTCTCTCTCTCACACACACACACACACACACACACACACACACACACACACACACACACACACACACCTACACACACACACACATGCACAAACCAGAATGTGACCTGTCAACATTTGTTTAGCTAGTAATTGGTGCAGTGGCAGCTCGTCCACCCTGCCAGTCGGGCTGTTTTAACCTCAGTTAATTCCGGCGAGGCAGCCACGCAATTAGTGCCACCATTTGAGTTGCTTTAGTGGGGATCACTGATGTTAACCACAGTTGAGCTTCCACCTTTCATGTGAGTCACCTCAGCACACAATAACAATCTCATCTAACAGAGTGGGACACACCCCACACCTCCATAATTGCAAGTAAATAAATGACATTCCTATTTCAAGGCTGATAGAGGGTCTCTAAAGTAGCTAATAGGGCACAACGTCAAGCTACACACCAGCTTGTTTGGGGCTACAACACCAGTCAAAAGTTTTTGCACTCCACAGTTATCCATTTACTTTTATTCTTGGAAAGATGTTGAAAAACTATAAATGTCAAGCTTTCTTTATAACATGGAAATGTAACAGTGCATGTCCGACATCCTATTATCTGGCTGTGTGGTGATGCAGAGTCAAGTTTTAGACTGTCCTTTAACTTTAAATGCACTTGTTAACTGTTTAATAATATGGCTTTTTACATGTTTAGAAGCGATACATAAAAAAATATAAAACAGATCGATAATGCAGGAAGTTAATGTATTTGTAACTAAAGAATACTGTGTATTTTTAGTTAATATTAAGTAACATACAAATGTAGAAAATATCCTGCAGTGCCTGCAACAACTTTTGGGTAATATGCATGTGAAACATGATTCTAAAAGTCCTTACTGAGGCCTCAGCCAAATAATAGCACAGCTTTCTATTAAGCGCAGATCTGCAAGAGTGCTCAACCCTCCTGAAGACAAACAGAACACTTTGCCAAATTACCCCAGTCGTCTCCGTGATTTGTGAGCGAGTTCCACCACTGACGTCCTCAAGAGAACTTTCATTCATCACTGCCAGGATGCCGTCCTGCATCATTGTGTGATGAGGAGATGAAATTGTTCTGGCACCCTAATAAGTGGCAGATTGAGGCACATTTGGATCAACCAAACAATGCTAAATCATTATCATTATATGCAATATCTGTATTATTATGTGCAATTATGTGATTGTGTGCAAAATCTCAACTTATGTTGTTATGTATATCACTTATGTTGCTACTTACTTATTATGTGTAACATCGCTATTATAGTTCCATTCACCATAACTTATGTAGCCATTATGTACAATAACAGACTCGGTATAGAGAACAACTGCAAACCACTATTTGTGTTACTGGTAAAGTACTTCACTTCACATATTCACAGAATCCACAGCATTCTGTGAATATAACAAACTACACTGTGTTTTTTGAAGCTTTATTTTGACTTTATATTGTATGTTCTTGTTTCTGTGCCTGTGCAGTCAAACATAACACATTTCCTCCTGACTCTGATTCTCTCTTTCCTTCTCCTTCCCTCTCTCTCTCTCATTTTCTTTTGATCACAGATGAGCATAATGTGCAGGCATACCAGTAAAGGTTTTGACACATATTCTTTATTAACAAGTACATTTATATTTTGTCTACAGTATGTACCATTTGAGCATGCCCATTATTAGCCAGAAAATATCACACTTAAAGCCAGAAAATATCATACTTTCTGATTCTAAAATCAGACGTCAGAAGACAATGGAAGGCATCCCAACCTGGTCGAGGAAGCTTCTATTTCACCAGTAGATTTAGCTGCGGGAGCAATTATGGAATTAAAGCAAGTCAAGTGGTTTTCCCAGAGGTGCAGAACCTGAGAAGCATCACCAAATGCTTTTCCAGCCTCCAGCAAGGCGGCAGTGTGTTGAAAGACTCTTATTTAAAGAAAATATAGATTTTTTTATTACATGGAATAAATATTCTCCTATTTGATGTGATGGCACTGCATTTTTATTCTTTTTTCCTGAGAGCTGTAAACACTGGCACGGCAAAACAATGCATACGGTATTAGAAGATTCATCAAAGGAAAACATTCAACCTCCAGGGTTGAATTCCTGTTCTTGTGTGAGCACAGAGTTTCCGGAGTCTGTGTGTGTGTATGTGTGTGTGTGTGTGTGTGTGTGTTTTGACTTGGAGAAAAAAGGAAAAAAAAGACATTAAAAATGTATAGGAGTTTAAAAGTAACTTGTCTGTATCTCGGCTGAGTTCCTCCTCTCTTCCCCAAAGCAGTTCTAGTACTACCAGGCATTATGTCCTGCTTTTAATATTTCCAACATTTTGATGCTTTTATAGGCTTTTTTATAGAGCGCTGACACCACAATACGCTAAAATATATATGCATAGATGTCTGTATTGTAAATGTTTCATTTTGATAAGACCCCGTTCTGAACTTGAGTACAGTGACAGCTTGCAGAGCTTTCTATTAGATGACAGCTGCATAAAAGATCAACTTGGACGAGCAATTTATAGTCTCAAAAAGACAAGAAACATCGCAGCTGTCGTGTATCTCCACACCAGGGTTGGCACTCAGAGAGAATGAATGGAACCCGGTTGGGGGGGTGGGGGTGATAATTTGTGTGAAATATGCACAAGTCAAACCCGAAGACTTTCTTGTATTTTAATGTGGTTTTAAAGAACAGTTCTCCAGGCTTCCTGAAGGGATTTCAAAGACTCTAATTTCCAGTTCAGTTCCTGAACCTGACCAGTTTCAGGTGAATGTTTCTGTTTGTTAATAAAACACAGTGACCTACGTATGAACCATTCAAGCAGAACAAAGACCATCTAGCTGAAGCCCTGAATTCGTGAAGAAACAAGTGTAGGTGATTCCAGATGATCGGGCCTGTAAGTTCTTCATTGGGTCTTTGTCTATATGTTGAACTATCTGAATGGTTCTTTGCAGTATAATATGGTTCTTATCCATCATGAACATCCTGCTGTGTATCTTTTTTGGGGATGTTTTGTTCAAATAAATGTTCTATGCAGGAACAAATGATGCTACCATAGAAACATTTTTTTTGTTCAGAGTTTATCTTATAGATTGCCCACACAGATGTACATATACATACTCTATCAACCACCTTCGACTCCATTAATTATTAGTTTTTGACCACATGATCACTTTTATGACTCATATTAGCTCATATTATGACTATTTTGACACATGAGTTGCTGGTATGAGCGGTGTTGCTGTGGTTCCAATACACATCAGTCTTATTACTAGGTTTAGAGTGGTCAACACCCTAAAAAATTCTATGTGCTATGAGGAGTTTCCATTAAAATGGCTAGCGTGCTTACATTTAGCAAGTACACTTAAAATAAGCATGAATAAGCATATTATAAAAGACATATCTGCACAGATTTCCAGGCATTTGCAAACGTGATGAATTATAGATCCTGACAAGCATGAGTGGAGCTGTGAGATCATGGGGGGTGCGGACGTACACTGCATATAAATTGGCCAACATTAATAACTTAGATCATTAGGAAACAGCAGTGAGCAACATATATTTCATTTTGATCAACACTTCGTCAAAAATCTCATATCTCTGGAATGATAATGGAAGAGAAAAATGAAAAACATGTTAATGGAACATAAGAAAGCTTGCTTGCTATTTAACTTTTCAATCAGCCCATTGTTCATGGCATGTTGACGCAATGTAAATTGGGCAGGCGCATTACTGAAGAGGTTCTTCTAGCATGACCCTCTGGTTCAATTTTCAAACTGGTTTGGAGTCCTTCTTCCTAGCATTATATTTTTAGTCAGTAGGTTTATAATTTAGTCTTCCCATTGTGCTGAATTGATTTTTCTGTGTTCTGGACCTCCTCTTACTTGGCTAGACTTGCACTGGAATCTAATGGACCATCTACAGTCCATTAGAGTTGTGAGAATTTTGTCCTGCCCCAACTATCTGAAAAGCATCACACATGCGAAGGATTCTTTCTATAGTCCAGCACTTTGCAGGGATCCCCAGAATGTCATCTGAGGTTCGGTTGGTTTGGTTGAAAGCCATGTGTCTAACTCAGTCAGAGGAGATCCTGAACCCCCAGGCCCTGAAAGAGTATGAGCTGACAGAAGAGGTTTTCTCAATGTTCTCTGGCACGTGGTCAGGAGGGAGGCAGGGAGTGGGAGGCACTAAAGCAAAGGCCAGTCGCATTTCAAAGCGCCTCTGTAACAAAGTGCAAAAATCCAATAGCTCCCTCATTAGACCAGCTGCCATTGATGTATGTTCTAGCCACAGCCAGGCATGTGTTGCCAGGCGGCTTTTATAAATCGATGAGTCAGACTCAGGCTCTGTGTGTTGGGAGTTCAAGTGCAGTTGACTGGTTTCGTGGCTAGTGTCTTTCTTCCCCCAACAGAAAGGTTCAGCATTTGCAGTTTTAAAGGTCCTCATTTCTACACTCACCATTCCTGTCGAGGTTGATGTACCCAGTGTCTTTGGCAGCTCAAGAAACAGAAGGACCAAGGCAAAAAAAAAACCTACTTCATCATCAGCAAAGATGCCTTGGAGCACTTGTTCCCTCCAAAGTCAAAATCCGATATAACAACCCCGTCAACAGGCTCATAGAAGAAAGAACTTTTTGAGCTTGTAGTACAACCAGTTTTATTTCTAAGCAGCATGCCTTCCTGTGACCGTGTCCACATTCAGGTCTGTGGCTCTTACTCCTTGTTCTCAAAAGCAGAGTGTGAAGGCAAGGCAAGAAGAAAACAAATCATTAGGAGATAATTTAATGGAGATATTTTCTCCTAGTGTGCTTCTTGGGTCAGTTACCCAACATCTCATCCTGTCTCATTGAATGAGGGGGTGGGAGAACAGGGCTGATCCCTTTTCCTCAGACCATCAATCTCGCTAAGTGTTTTAGGTTGGGACGATGTCTCTCAAGCTGCTTTCTTCAGTGATGCCCCCAGGGACCGAGACCAACCACTGTGTCGCTTTGTGTCCTTCTGATGCTGGATCTGTGTCATGAACATTGAATGGCTTTTTGATGCATTTCCACATCCGTCTATTTATCTATCAGCATCTCCATTGCCCTAACCCTCAAAGACACAAATGTAAGTAGAAGAAAGATTTTTTTAGAGTTTATGATCAGGTTGTTATAGTCCTTAAAGTCTTAAAGGAATAGTCAGTATTAGAGCTATGAATCCAAAAAGGTATGAAGAAAAGGTTTATTATTTGCAAAATCATTTTACTTGTAAACAAGTGATAAACAGGTGATAAGAAAAGTATACATTTGCTACGATGGAGCTGATATACATCTAGCCCAAGATGCAGATTCTCATGGCATACCTAATGCTCTTTAATGTGCAACATGTTAAGTAACACATTGTTTATCTGCAGGCTAATTTAAAGTCTACAATGCCCAGCTCCACCTGGATTAGACTGAGGTGTGTTGAGACTTTTATAAAGTACTGCAGCCATTGAAACCAATGTAAGTACTGCATTTAAACACACACATGAACTTGTTATTGTTCACACTGACAGTCAGACACTGTCAGATTGTTAGCATGACATCATATAGTAATTTGCATTAAAAGAAAGCTGTATATTTAAATTTCTGTGACTGCAACAGTAGTAATTCCTTTGAGCGCTTATATGAGATTTGTTATATTATTTTACTGCTTTCAGTAGTGATATAGCAGCTGTACACAAACATTTGGGTCTTGTAACTTGGTAATATTATGATTAGAACTGCCTGTAAAATATTATTTTATTGTGTATATTCCTATTTTTTATGAAGTCCTGCAGTAAAATATAAAATCTTGTTCATGTAGTGGATAAATAGCGTATTTGTTGCTGTGACTTTTCTGCCGTTCCCATTAGGTAAGTGTACAGTGTATCTCAGAGGTGAAAATGTTATGCAAAAAGGAAGCGTCCACACCTCCTGACAGGTCTCCAGAGAGCAAGAAAGAAGCTCCTCACTTCCCTCCAGCACAAACCCGGCTGCGCACGGTGTGTTTCCCACTTCGGAAAGCTGTCCCAGGTGTACAATTCGCTCTCCTTCTCGCTGTCCCCTGGGTGAAGTGCAGAAACATCTACTGTTTTTGTGAGAGGTGATGCATTTAGGGGAATGAAGGGCATTTTGGAAAAGGGCGCTGTTGGTTTGTCTAAAAATACACAGTGTCAGGATCCTACAAAGACCATAAACCAGTGGCATAAAGAGAGCGGCCGATAACATCTGAAATATAAATTTCTCCCTGGCGTTTTTGGCAGCAGCAGCGCTGAAGTAATTTAAGTCATGCATCTACACAACAATTTGGAAGAGATTGAATGCCTCAGCGTCAATTTGAGCTGGATTGCTAGCGCCTCCCAGACATTTGATGCATATCTGAGGCATATTTGATATGAGTAAAGAGCATTCACAACTACGTTTGGGGCAGGATTAAACAACATCAGGAGTAGCACAACAAGCCTAACCCAGCAGATAAGGAGCAGGAGTGGATTCAGAGCTGTACGTCTCTCTAGGGAAACAAGGCAGAACATCACAATGTTTAACTTGCTTGTACCTGATGGGTTATGTTCCCAGCAGGGGAGTAGCCACACGCTTTAGGAGGATTACACTACATGCAAGCGACTAGAACCCAGTTGAGGCAGGGGTAATTAACACTTCCTGGCCAGGAAGCAGCTGAGAGGCTAGGAGACGAACCACTGCTATCTTTTGCAAGAGCTCATGTGCATATAGCTACAATGGGCAGATAGAAATGTCTAATACTTTGGATGGATGGCAGCAGTACTGAACAATATTTCATTCAACAGTTCCCCTTTTTATTGCACATACTGTACATTCTTGAAATTTTCTAAAGCAAACATGTTTAAATATTTTTGTATTTGTTTTTTTGCATTAAATTCAGGAAATAAACCTGAATGTTTATTTTAAATGTTCTCTTTAGAGGATGTGAACACAGGCGTCTAACGCTGAGCAACTTTTATTAAAGTTCTCTGTAAAATTAACAGTCAACATGACATTTAACCAAAACAAATCAAAGGCTGATACCTTAAATTTTCTGGTAAATTTAAGTGTACAACTGCTAGTGGGAACAGTTTATGCCGCGGCAGGACGACTCCCTGCTGTGCTGGCTGCCTGAAGATGCAGAACGCTGGTACTGTTACTGTACTTTAACACCGACTTGCAGGTTGTGCAGGTCACTGTGCTGTTAAGCATTAAATATGAACTTTATTCACTTCATTGAAGGTTTTAGAGTGCTTCTGTGCTGTCACTTTCACTTGACCTGCACTACTCGTAAATTGACTCGTGTATGAACCACTTTATCAGAATCAGGATCGTCCAACTCCATACTGCTGCGAGGAGGTGTTCTCTGTGTCCGGTTTCTCTGCAGGTTCCTGCCCCTCTGAATAGTGAGACCTTCAGAAAAGTAGTTCTGATGGAAATAATCCTGCTTTGTTATGCGCTTCAAGCCCAGATCCTCGATCTGTTGCCGTTTCCTTTGCATTGGAAGTGTTTGATTTCACTCGGCGGCAACCTTGCATTTGTGTCCTCCAAGCTGACAGTAAAGCTGGAGCGGAGCTGTAGCCAAGGCAACCTGGTGGAAAGAGAGAGTGAGAAAGAGAAAGGAAGAGAGAGACCCAGTGGCTTGCAGGCAAAGCACAACACAGCGCTGTCTAAATGCCAGCTCATTATCCACTGCTGGAAGACCCATGTGGGAGGCTGCTGTGTGAACTTCAGGCCGAGAAGGAGAGAGAGAGAGAGAGAGAGAGAGTGGTAGTGCGAGCTATACATACACTTCCACTTTCTGCCATGGCCAGCCCGAAGCCAGATACAACACAGTGTTTGAGAACCAGCAAACAAAACAGTGACAGTCTAGTGCACATCACAGGGGAACTTGCTGGAAGCTGCAGCCTGCAGGGTGTGGATAACCTGCCAATAAAGTACACACTAACCATCAAATGTTTGGGACTTGAAATTTGATTTTTCATCGCTGCAACTTTTCTTTGAGGTTTTCCCCACTGGATAATGATAGAAATATAAAAAACGTGGGGAACTTAAGTGGGGAATTTAGCTGGTCCTCACAAGGAAATGTGTTTTTATCACCACAAATACAATAAAAACGAGGAAAGGGAGTTTTGGGTAATGGTATTAAAGACCATGGTCAGGTTTAGGTCTAATATTGATGGGTGTAATAGGTGAGGGCCTGATTTAGGCATAGGTATTGTGTTACTGAGGTAAAGTATAACAAAAGTCAACTGAATGTCTTCACAGGTATTTTTTTCTGGCTGAGGTGTTTCCCACTGTATTGACTGAGAGTGCTGCCAAAATGGAATTTTCTCATGGTGCAGAAGATTCTAGGACCAGGCACCCAAGTAACACTACACTCCAGTTACATTGTTACCCTTTGCTGGTAACCTGTGTAACGCTACACTTCAGATACATTGTTACCTAAGTCGCAAACCAGAGTAACTCTAGACTTCAGTTACAATGTTATCTGAGCCGCTAACCAGAGTAACGCTACACTTCAGTTACATTGTTATCTGAGCCGTTTACCTGAGTAATGCTACACTTCGGTTACATTTTTACATGGGCCAGTACCTGAGTAATGCTACACTGCAGTTACATTGTGTTCTGGGCTGCTTATCTGTATAAAGTTATACGGCAGTTAAGTGGCTTTTCTGGCTGGATGCTTGAATGATGCCAAACAAAAGTTACATTGTATCTTGGCATGTTATTGCAAATTGTGCAGATGTGAAGGTATTAGTGCAGTCCTTGAATAATGTGTTGCTGTCCCCTCCTGAGGTACTGAACTACCCCGGTGGAGGCACGTGGTGAAAAGGGTGCTGCCCTTTGAGATGGTCCTGTGATAAGTACCCACTCTCTGACGCTGTGGGAGTCCATCATCATAAAACAGTAATCTCCCTCTTTTGCAGGGGTCACATTCCAAGAGCACCCGTGTATAACAGAAAACCGCATTGCTGTTTTTCTTAAAAAAATGCCTACAAATGCCTATTTTATAGTGTAAACCCTAAATATGTCCCAGAACACTTTAATTTCACTTGAAACTCAGATCAATGCATTACCCTTAAAGAAAATGTAAAGATAAATTAGCCTCTTTTGCCTCTTTTGATTTTAAATTCCCTGCAGAGATATGTAACTTGGAAGGTCGCTGGACAAGAGTATTGGGACACCCCTGATCTACTAGTGCAAAAAATACAAATGAGGGTACAAATGAGCCGACCTGAAAATACAAAAAAGTGAAAAAGGTGGAGGATATTTGCAATTTCCGCATTGTTGTGTTGATTTCCGCATAAACTATGAGTTCGGTTTTCAGAAAAAAAGACGTTTTTGGTTTCTTTAGAAACCCGCTTAATACACTTAAGATTAACAGTATGTTCACCATTTGAAGATCATTATTAGCCTGAAGACATATTTTACATATTCATCACTACAGACCTACCAAAAACTAGTGTTGGATAATTAAGATTAGAATAATAATTATAATGTGGATCACCAGGCAAGTGTTTCACATAATACAGATAAAGAATGCACTTAAAGTTACAGGACAGTCTACATTTTTACTAATAGGATGTCAGACATGCGGTATTTTTTCATCTCATGAAGGAAGTCTTGTTTTATTTGACATATTTTCATTTACCATTGTTCAGACAACAACATTCCAGTTTAACAAGAGAAAAAGTCTATTGTTTAAATAAATGGATAAGTGGTAAAAACTTGTGGTGTTCAAACTTTTGACTATGTGTGTGTGTGTGTGTGTGTGTGTGTGTTTGTTTTTAATTTTGCAATAGACTTCTTGAGTTTTCTTGATCTCCTACCCTCCTCATCCAGTGAAAATAGAAAAAGAATAAAATCAAGCTGTGCACAACGGTGTGGCTGCAGCCAAGTTTCTCTCAATTATGCACATTTTTTTAAATCACATGGTCAGAATGCCTCTCCGCGCTGTCGCCTTTGCCAGATTGCTTTTGTAAGAAGCCATGTCATCATGTAACGTTCAGTATGCCCCGCTTTATATTGCAAGGTCCTCAGCAACTTTTCTGAAATGAGGTTTTTTTTGTGCTCTGCGTGAAATGGCATTAATACTGATGACTAAGGAGTGGTGGAGAAGAGAGAGTTTTCTGGTGGTTAATGTGCCTGTCGATGGTAGAAATGAGCTTAGATCTGTGATGCTGAAGCCAGAAAGAGAGAGAGACAGAGAGGGAGAGAGAGAGAGGCAGAGAGAGAGAGAGAGAGAGCAAAAGAGAGAGAGAGGTAGAGAAAGAGAAGGGGGAAGGAGAGAGAGAGACAGAAAGAGAGAGGTAGAGAAAGAGAAGGGGGAAGGAGAGAGAGAGACAGAAAAAGAGAGGTACAGAAAGAGAAGGGGAAGGAGAGAGAGAGAGAGGTAGAGAAAGAGAAGGGAGGGAGAGCGAGAGAGAGAGAGGAAGAGAGAGTGAGACAGAGAGGGAGGGAGAGGGGTCAAACTAATGTCAAAGTTTTCACAACCCTTGCTAAACTGTCTTTTTGTTGCCTAGCAATTGCAAATTTGCATTGGATGAGGGTTACTTCAAAGAAAAGTTACATAAATCAGATGCTCATAAAAGTTTGGAGGAGACCCAGGGGTGGGTTCTGGCTCAAACAGCGTCAATTTCAGCAATTATATCACCAAACCACCAAAAACCACAAAAATACATGCCCTTTTCCTGTGTGCATGGCTAAGTAAGCAAACAGACAAGTCTGGTTCTCTTATGAAACATTTCTTTGGTATTGTTCGGAAATAGATTGTGTAAATTTTGGTGAGCTGTAGAGCCTAAACATATCCTGCCAGCTCACTCAGCTTTGAATCACCTTGTTGGTGCAAAAAAAAAAATTTTATGTCTTAATTGAAAGAAATAGGAACAAATGTTTTACTTTGACAGACTGCAAAGTGCCTAAAGATACAAAGAGCCTATATAAAGGAGTTCCAACCACTCAGCATTCAGCACCACCAGTATACTGATCACCGCCTGATCATCTGGAATCATCTGCT
>JBBPDB010000032.1:13581707-13591969 GCA_037974465.1 Brachypetersius altus | reverse complement strand
TCAATGAAATGCAAATCAGTTTCTATCTTTTATTTAAAGTTATTTTTTCAATTTTCCTTTTGATGTGCTATCTGTCAAAATAAAATAAAATAAAATAAAATAAAATAAACCTACCATTAAAATGACTGTACACTGTAAATGCTAATTTGTTGCACTATAAGCTAAAGTGTTAACCATTTACTCCAATAATTGAACTGTTTTGAAGATAAAATTCTACAGTTTATAGTGTAATAAAAGTGAACCTGGGTTTGTTTGCTGAATATTATTTCACATTTTTCAGCACCAGCTTTGTGTGTTTTGTCCCTCGTCCTGCAGATGGAAGCATTTCTTCATTTTAGAAATATGGACTTGATTATAGCGCAGATTTCATTAACTAGAGCTGAAATTCAATAACAGTGCAGCAAAATATGAACTGACAGTCACATAGGGAAGATAGTTCATTGTTACCATATCAGTTGAAATCAAAGTCGACTTTGCTCTTTATAAACAAGAATGTGATAAACCATGTAAACAGAACATTTACTCCTCCGTCTATATAATCAATATATGTAAAATAAGCCGTAAATCCAGTCTGTTTTGAAATTAGTATTTTTGTGATGTGACAAAAAACCAACATATTTGCATTTATTTACCTATTCAGCCTATAGCAGCTCAGCTCCGCCCACTCACAGTGAAGTCATAAGGAGTCTTTTAGTCTAATACTTTTAGAATGAGGCACTTTACAGGGCAGCCAATCAGAACAGAGGTTATTTACATATATCCCTTATAAATACACAGTAGGATGAAGTAAGGTTGGAAAGTGGATGTCTAAAAATGAATTATGACTGTTCCACAGGCCCTTTAATGTTCAGTTTCTTTCGGAATTTAAAGATTCCTTTTCAGAAGACCTACTGAGTGTTCACACCACTAGAGAAGGCCGTTAAGAGGTTCTGGCCTCTTAAAAGAGTATTAGAGATTTATTTATATATTAAATATTTATCTATTATTTATGTATCTATTCATGTTTTAAAGATTTAGCACTGAGTGGTTAAGTAAACAGTGTAGCTGCTTGCTGATAAATTATGAAGGAATGCATTTTACAAATTCATGTGGTTTTATGTAACAGGTGTGTTAATACATGTTCTCTCAGAAAATCAACAAGACGACTGTACAGCCAAAACCTTGTAGAAAGCAACTAGTTTTGCTATTCAGGCAAACATTTTATTCAGTTTTATTTGGGCAAATAAAATACAGAATTTTGCATTAGATAGATAGGAAACACTATCTAGACAAAAGTATTGGGACACACCTGTTTTCCAGGGTTTGGGCACGGCCCCTTGCATCCACTGAAGTGTATTCAGGAGACCAAGACATTTTGGACAACGCCATGCTTCCAACTTTGTCGAGGCAAATTCCCACAGGACTAAAGCCGAACTTGTGGCTCTGAAAGGTCAGCTGTCGGAGTGTGTGAGATATAAAGACTTTACAAAGCTCTTGTTCAAACTTTGGTTTTAGCTCAGCTCTGCAGATGTTTCAGTTCGTCCACCTCCACGCGACCTTTCCTTCTGGATGCAAGATTATTGACAATGGAGCTGCTTTTGTTCATTTTTCAAAGCGGCTTTGGTTCTGTTTTTAAAGTGGCCGCGTTTAGCCCACTGGCTGTCATTTCCCTGCGGACCACCATTACAGACCACCTAGACGTTCCAGCCTAAGTGGCGTGGTCACTGGGGATTCTTCATTAAAATTCTTTCTCAGGGTTGATGTGAGTCTTTCAAGAAAAAAAAATCTCAGAATGAATTTAAACTGTGCAGTGAACCACAATTTGAGTCTTTCCAGACAGAGGGACTGTCTGGAAACTTTTGAACCTACAGTACATGCCATTTGTGCATATACACTAACAATCAAATGTTTGGACATACCTTCTCATTGTGTGTTTTCTTTGTTTTTATTATTTATTACATTGTAGATTCATATTGAAAACAAACAAAATTATGAAGAAACACATGGAATTATGCAGTAAACAAAAAGAATATGTTCTGTAATAGGGTAATAGTGGACTGTTGTTTTTCTACTTGATTAAGCAGTTCTTGCCATAATGTGGAGTAGGACCGTGGTGAAATAGGATTACCAACCCAATGATCACAACTGATGGTCCCAGAACACCTGTTAATTAAATACCACTCCATGTCGATTCCTCATGAATCTGATTGAAAAAATGCCAACAGTGTGCAAAGCTGTCATCTGAGAAATATTGTTTTCAATATTCATCTAAAACGTAGCCAATAATATAAACAAAGGAAATTGTTGAATGAGAAGGACTGTAGCGTAGCTACTGCAAAACTTCGCATCTCCAAAATGTTTCCCGTATCTTTTTAAAAGAAAAATAAAATGGCTTTACCACAAAGCCATTTAGCCACAATTGGGAAGGTGGTGTTGGAGGAATCCCAGGTTTTTGGTCTCAGTGTCAGGATACCTGTAGGTGTGTTTCATCACCTGGCTGCTGAAATGCACTTTTAATGGGAGAAATGCTAAACACATGCTTCGGTTGTTAATGCTGAATATACACCATATGGCATAATTATTGAAAAACTCCCAAGGCAGCAATGCGGGGTAATGTGTTTGCTCCACTAGGAGGAGTTCTGTTTTACTGCTACAATTTAAAGGTTATCTTTTGAGGATTATGTAGCTGTGTAGAAGCTTCTTGCATACTGTCAGGACCAATGAGTTTCATGATTACAACCCTTGAACTTCCTGCTAGTTTCTTTAGCCAGTGCTCATTAGGGACCTTCATCCACATCCATGGACAAGCTGCTTTGGGCCAGGGTTGATGGTCGTGCAAATAAAACTGAACTGGGTTAAATAGGGCCAAGGTTCTGCGTGTTCTTACCAAATAGATCTTAACTAAAGGTCTGAGAGGCTATTAGAACAATATTTCAGACATGTTAAATTCACTTAGAATGGTGTTAGGAAATAACTGTAGGAGAACCAGGTCTAAAGTCCTTCCAATTCAACGTCCAACCTCCCTTTCACTCCACACCATCCCATCTCCTTCTGGTTGTTCTGTTTAATCTGTGAGCTCTACTTCTATTCATCAAGGGGGTCTTAGAGTATCTTCTCATACTAGGAACATACTCAAAAATTATCTAGAGACCTGGGAGGTATTCCATGAAAGTAGTTAAATAAAGCCAGGCTTACCTGAAAAAGTGAGACTTGAACTAGCGCCATCTCCCAAGTAAGCCTCAAGTCGTTCCACTAACGCATTCCAGGTTTTTCCAATCAAGGCTAATTCAAGGCAGACCTGCTTAGACTGGTTTAGCTCGCGCACCTGAGATATTTAAGAAGCTCAAATTAATGGATGGCCGAGACGTAGATGAAATGACACAGAACCAGAAGAAGACAAATACAACAGAAGAAGAAGAATACAAAAATACTTTAACAAAAAAAGACAATCATGTAGCCATAAATAAAGCCAGAGTGGTGGCTTGGCAGAATATAGTAGACAGGCTAAACGTGTAAGTCAGGAATTCGTGAATAACGTGATTTTGTGGTACAGTGATGAACACAAGTTTCCCTCCAGGCCATCAGGCCCTGCTCACTATTGGCTTCATATGTTCGTTTTGTTTTATAGTGTAACTTTTTATTCTCCATAAAGTACTTTCAATTGCATTTTGTCTTTCCATGTTACTAATGAACTTAAATTGACGTAGCAGTGGTCTAGTTTCAGCCTATGTGTAACCCCATGACTACACAGACTTTAGGTTGTTAAATACAGCCCTACAGACTTAGACGTGTTTGGTCTCCACCATTGGCCTCCATTCATTGATTTGAATATTCATCCTTCACTATTACATCTCAACAGAAGCAATCTCAGCAATGAGCCAGGCCACTGCTACTGGTGGGGAACCACTGCTACTGGCCTCCACCTGAGGTCCTCACACTAGTAGAGGACCTCGCACTGAGCTTCAATAAAGGACAGCCTCAGGTGGAGAGAACAGAGAGAAGGGAGGTATCAGCAGAGATCATCCCCCCAGGGGCCTGGGAAAAATATGTAGAAGTTATTGTCCACTTCTTTTCCTTGGTGTCCATCCCTTAATATATTCAAGATACTTATTATAACCAACATACGAAGCTTTTTGTGACCCATTAACCCTTGTCACAGGATACATGTGCCATTTATAAAAGAAAGCTGTTCCTGTCTGTTGAAAGGGAGAAGCAAGACATTGAATACAAAAGGCTTCTGATAAAAAAACTAGAGAAACTAGAGAAGGATGTAAGTACACATGTAAAGAACAAAGGCATATGGTTTGAACAGAGTTTTATTTTCTGTTCCCTCTCCACAGCTTAAAAAATGCCTGATCAATACACATCTTTGAATAAAGAAAATTCTCTATTTTCAGCGTATGTGTTTTTTTGTTTTTTTTATTCAGAACGGTAGAGACATGACCATCATCAGTGGCTGTGATATAAGAGTATCTACAAAGGTTCCTCACACTCCTTCCATCTATTCCCTCTTCGGGAGCAGGAATGTCCTCCCACTGCTCCTCCGCCATCGGCGTGGGCAGTCTCTCCTGGCATATTGTGTAGGACTACACAATATTGCCTGCACAGTCTGGCCTTACTCTGATGTCAGGCATCTAAATCTACAGAATGTTAGCCTGAAAAGTTGATCTAAAAGAAATGTCATGTGTATGAATGTCGAACCTTGTTGGCCAGAGATCATCTGGATTTGCACCTTTGTTCTACTGTGGGCGGTGTTCCATGCCTTCTCTGCCTCAGTTTGAGGTTCTGGGTAAGGGGTTAAAAGGTATGGCAGGCAGACATAACTCCTGTCCCCAAGTAGGACTCCATTAAACTCCCTCCAGAAGAAAGTATTGCTGTGTATAACATTCCTACAGTTCAAAAGACCCTTGGAGCTGATGGTCTGAATGCCCTTTGGATTAATTGTGTACGCTCCTCCAAAGGGTTTTCTGTACAGGCCATACTTGTGTCTTTCTTCTTTCTGCTGACTCTCCAGGCAGGTGTCAGTCTCACTCAGTGCTGCTTAAATAGGCCTGACCCTAATTACCTTACTTTAATTTATTTATTAACACTTATAGTCTCACCTGAACACACCACAGCACAATGTGAACAATGTGAAATTGCTTCTCTGCATTTTAACCCATTCACCAAGTGAAGCAGTGGGCTGCTGCCAGCGAGGTGCGCTTGGGAGCAGTGTGGGGACAGTACCTTACTCAAGAGAACCTCACTGGTGTTTCTAGCTGTTGGGATCCATACCCCAACCTTCTGATTGCAGGGCCTGTGCACTTACCACTAGGCAATCCACTGATAAAAATGTAAATATTATATTTTAAATAATAACGTTTTATGCTTTATGTTCTTATTATTAATATATATTTTGTTTCTGACTTCATATGTTCATTGTTTGACATTTGCAATACTGTACGCATTTATCATTTTAACGCAATGAAAATACTGAGACGTTTACAGTCCTTTTTTAATGAGTGGCGATGGCAGGGGATTCTCATGACGGAACGATCTCTCGGGAATCCTTTTCCACACAGCCCACATTCTGTGAGACAAAGCTAGACTAAGCGAGAACTTTAACCTGGTCTGGACCAGACTTTAAGTTAAAGTGAAAGTGACAAGTCGGTCATACGTGAACACACCACAGCACACCGTGTGAACAGCACGAAATACGTCCTCTGCATTGAACCCATTCAGCAGGGGGCAGCTACGAACACGGCGCCCGGGGAGCAGTGTGTGGGGACGGTACCTTGCTCAGGGTACCTCAGAGGTGTCTAACAGTCTCGGGAATCGAACCTGGGACTTCCTGATCACAGGGTGATCACTAGGCTACCAGCTAAGTTACCATGGAAACACAGCGGGGACTCATTTAAACCACGCTGATGGAATGGAACTCCCATTTAAATAAGTGAGACTTTTTCTAAATAAACCAGACTTTCACCTAATCCAGTTTGTGGAATACCCCCATGGTTCAGCCCCAGTGTTTTCCACTAAAGACAAATCTAATCCAGATTCAAATGAAAACCAAATGATTTACACAGCCTGTCATTTGTCTTATAAGCTGTTCATTAGTTTATTTTTGTTCTTAGTATTTGTGTATGACATCATTTTTTAAACCCAGTAACGTTTTTTATTGTTACATGTTTTCAACTTTGGTTCTATGAGACATAGGAACACCAAACAAAGCTCAGCATGAGGTCTCACATCACCAGCATCACCACAAATAGGGGGACTTTACGGGGAGTATTACAAACATTACAGACATGGGGTGGAATTGACCAAAGTAGCCTTTATGACAACTGACCTTTGCTGGAATATAAACATAAATGAAGGTTATCATAAAAGCCTTTTGTGGCCTTAGGAATGGTGGTAAAGTGTTTCCCATGATTATAGTGTTGGAGGATTGTATGAGCACACACACGTGCAAGGGTGTGTGGGGAGGGCATTATGTTTTGATTTTTCTTGGCTCAGAAGCAGCAATCAATCCCATTGACCAAGAGTGTCCACTTGGCCTGGTCGATACTCTGATTCCCCTGCGTAACTTTTCCGCCCAGCTGGGATTGTAACTGGAGCAATGCCTGAAAATCGGTGGCGCTCGGAAGCCGTTCCTGAAAAGAGCCCTTTAAATGATCCCTGCTGCGACTGGGAAACGGCCCTGAGTCCTCTGATGTCACGTCATCACCCGGCCTGTCAGTCTTCAAACACTTGTTGCCAGGCGAGCGCCGAATCCCGTCGTCCTCCGACCCGTTTCCGGCGTGTGGCTGATTGTGTTTTGCTCCTTGTCTTTGACGTCCCTCACGGAGACGTTTTTCAGAGACCCGACGGCCTCTCGAAGCTCAAGAGGAAACTGGAGCTTTATGTATTTACTTATTTATTTATTTGTTATATATATTTATTTATTTATGTGGAGTGACTGATTAAAGAAACATCCAGTATCAGGAGAGCAGTAGGAATCCGGCGAGTGTAATTCATCACGGGGATAAATAATGCAGCGGGGAGGCCATGAGTTGCACTCGCACAAATGGAAGTGGACGGCCTTAGAAGTGGCTTATTGTGTAGAAATGATTGCTTTGCCTCCGCTGCAAAATACCCCTCTGATTAAATGCACCAGTGTATCAGAAGTAAGCGAGCTTTGTGCCGTTTATGAGTGCTCTGTGTGAGTCACCCGTATTCCAAACTCGGGTCAGTCAGCCAGTCCTTATGTGACTGAATTCTGAAAAGAAAAAAATCAAGAATCAAACTGAAACACGTACACTGACATCCAAACACTGACATGTATTGTTATGAATGTATTTCTTCCCTGGAATTTTCATGCTGTGTCAGTGTCAGTGTTGCCATGGCAACCTTTACTTTAATTAAATTGTGTTATTAAGGACATAACGATGATAAAAAATATGCAAAAAATATGCAAGGATGATGAACAAAACAGCCCCAAGAGGCCTCTCCTATGTATCGTCCCTCAGAGTGTTGAACGTACAGTACTGTGCGAAAGTCTTCTGCCACCCCAAATTACCATCTGGAAAATGTCTGAGTTTTAGCCTGGCCTTAATTTTTGAGGGTATAAACCCTTTTTCACACGAGTGAACCATCATTCAGCTCAATTCTAACTATCCCAGGAATTTATTCACAATAAAAGAAGAGTAATTATGGAACAGCAGTTTTTAATTGGATGATCTGTGCGGTAATTAATTGATTGATTAATCTAATAATCAACTTACTCTTTGACTCCGTATATTACTCCACAATTAACAACCGAAATCCCATCGAGATGCAATATACTGAGGGAAAATCTTTATTAGTCTAAAGTTAATTTAAAGTTAATTGGTTAATTACCAGTGCTTAACAAAGTCATTATTTGCACCATGGCTGCGCATCACAAGAGAGGTAAAGATTAAATACACACACACACACACACACACACATAAACAAACATTTTCTCAGTTGAAAAGTATAGATAAACACTTACTGGCCACAGAAACATCTCCCACCTTGTAGTTCTGCCCAATGGCCACTCTGTTGGGAACATCCATGTTGTGGTTCTTCTCCCTTGTCACTTTATTGGATACACCCACCTTTAGGTTCTTCTCACTGGCCACTTTATTGGAAACACACACCTTGCGTTTCTTCTCAATGGACACTTTATTGGAAACACCTGTTTTAAAGGTCCACTGCATGTGTGTGCAGGTAGTGGACTAAACTCTGTAGTACTAAGTAATAAGGGATCGCTTGTGCTGAAGTATCCTGTCAGGTGGAGGCACTTTGCATTGCTGTCAATCATTTCTAACAATTTTATGACGACAGCGCCCCCAGAGAGGCGTGGCAGTGTGTGAAAAAATTAGGCACACCTCAGTAATCTTTAATATTGTTTCATGAAATGTAATTAAAAAGGCTTTATCATTTGGGTTTGGGACAGGCTCAGTAATGAACTGTCTCTAGTCATGCAGGGAGCCATTAATACACACACACACACACACACACAGATGCAGAAGCATGCTTGCATAAACATCTCATGCTCAGTTCATGATCCAAGAGCCAGAGCAAGGCAATAAAAGGTGAGGGCACGAAATGGCCAAATCAAATGAATTTGCCGACACATCTCTCTCTGTCTCTGTCTCTGTCTCTCTCTCTCTCTCTTTCTCTCTCTCTCTCTCTTTTGCTCTCCCGTCCCCCTCCCTGTCCAACCTCGCTTAAGGTCATTTAATCCTTCTGCTTTTATTATCTCCCCTCTCAGAGGGTGATTATGTTTCAATGACGGACGAGGCGAAAGAGAGAGTGAGTGAAAAAGACAGAAAGTAAAGCTAATAAGTTAATGTGAAGAGGCTGGATGATACATCACCACGGCGACTTAATGATATGCCGAGCCTCCCTCCATTACTCGCAGGCCAATATAGGAGATTGCATTTCATGGCGTCTCTCTCTCTCTCTCCCTCTCTCTCTCTCTCTTTCTCTCTCTCGCTCTATCTCTCTCTCACCCAATCTCTCTCTCTCTCCCCCCTACCCGCCCCTTTCACTCAGAGTGGATGTTGGGCCTCTCTAGTGTTCTAATGTTCTACCTACTTTATTCATTTGCCCTGTATGTGCAGAGTAAGATGGCAAAATGGCTTTTCATAATTCAGTAAAGTCTCTTCTCCCCTCTGGCCACTGAGATATTGAGTATGTGTGTGTGTGTCTGTGTGTGTGCGATTATGTCTAAATAAGACTGCAGATATGTGCTGTTTAAGGTATGAAAGGAAGTGTGTGTGTGTGTGTGTGTGTGTGTGTGTGTGTGTGTGTGTATGTCTACAGCATAAATATGAATGAATGACAGAACTATGAGTCCAAAAGTTGTACACCCCTCAGTAGTCACACCTTCCTGGATACCATAGCAACCACAAGGGATATGGAAGCATTAACCTGGCAACACCCTAGCAACCACCTGGGATATAATACCATTAACCTTGCAACACCACCTCATAGCACCCTAACCACCATAAGAGATTGCATAGCAACCAGTTTGATTGCCCTAGCAACCATGTGGAGCAATATATGAGCTGTTTAGTAACATCACAGAAACCACCTGGAACATTACAGCTATTACCCAGCAACATTCCATACTATGATACTATGGCACCTTCCTAGAAACACCCTAGTAACCACCTAGAAACAACCTAGTAACCACCATAGCATGCCAACACAACTTTTGAAGCAAACTAGCAAAAAATAAAATTCTAAGCACCGCCCAGCAGTCATCCTAAAATATCCTAAGCACCACCTAGCAGTACCTCAACATCAACCTAGCAACTACTACCTAAACCACCACAGCAACCTTCTTGCATAGTATCCTTCTCTGTTCAACATACTACAAGAGAAGTGCAGAAGTCTTGAGCCACCCTCCATTTCTTGATATTTTGCCTTAAATCACCTTCTTGGAGCAAAAGTACTATTTTATACCTATCAAAATGTCTTACCTTTGGCATACTGAGTAAATTAAATAACAAAAATAGGAATGTTGTACTGACAGGCTGCAATGTATCTAAAGATTCAAGGAGCCTAGATGAAGAAGTTCCAACCTCTCAGCATTCAGCACCACCAGCATACTGATCCCCGTCTCATCATCTGGAATCATCTGCTCCTGTTTTTTCACTGGTTCAGGACTTCAGTTAGATGCTCTTTGTTCTGCTTGCATGTTTCACGCGTGGGTCGCTGTGTGTCTTAACAAACAAAAACATTCCTCTGAAACTGGTCAGGTTCAGGGACTGGACTGGAAATGAGAGTCTTTG
>JBBPDB010000032.1:13565759-13581607 GCA_037974465.1 Brachypetersius altus | reverse complement strand
AATGAGAGTCTTTGAAAGTCCTTCAGGAAGCCTGGAGAACTGTTCCTCAAGACCACATTAAAATACAAGAAAGTCTTGATGTTTAGAAACAAAATATGAAGACATGAAGGGTGGCTCAGGACATTTGGATAGTGCTGTACTGCATAAAAAGCCTCACCTATATTGAAAGATATATAGACTGAAAAAAGCATTTAAGTTGATCTTCTTTACCCAGCCTTACACAGACACATATCTCCAAAACTCTGTGAAAAAAAGATATTTCATTCAGGTGTGTTTGGTACATTGTGCTGTGTGGGTGTGTGTCCAGAGGCAGCTGAATGAGTGTGTGTGGAGTAAAGGGTGAATACAGTTATTCATCTGAGTTCACTAAGTGTTTTTCTTTGGCTTTCAAGAGAGTGTGTGTTATTGAACTCCAACCTCATCCTTGGTGCTTTAGTGAATGTTTTAATAACCTTGGCCATCAAACCTTGTACTGTAGTTAAAACTGTCACACAAAACCAGAGGTTGTGGCCTACAAACTGGACAGATGTCGGCAGGGTGGTTGAGTGCTGGCCTTGTCAAAGTGAGTTTTTGATAGAATCTCAAGTTCAAGGAAACCTAAATCCATGGTTTCTTCCTACAGCCCTGTTTGGAAAGAATCAGGAGAGAAGACAAGACACACATCACATGTGTGGAAATATCTGACTCTAGACCACAAACAGCACAGTGACCTGCACAACCTGCAAGTCGGTGTTAAAGTACAGTAACAGTACCGGCGTTCTGCACATTATCTGAAACGGCATCCTCCAGCTAACATGGCTAATGCTAGCACTGCAGGGAGTCGTCCAGTCCAGAGGAGCGGAGTAGCTTTACAGAAAAGCCTCTGACTGAGCTGATCACAGATCTGCTTGTTAGTTTCATCGTTACTGTTGTGAGACTTTTCGCTAAAATACAAGCCGAAGGCTACAGAGAATAGCCTTAATAAGAGTTGCTCACTGTTGGACTCCAGTGTTCCTCTGTGTAATGACTTTATCCAACAACTAGTCGACTCAACTTCGACTTTTATTGACGGAAAAGTTGATCTGAAAAAATGTCCAAACATCTAACAGCAATTCCAATATCCTAGTGAACACCAAGGAACAATCCAACTAGTTACCTACGCCCTAGAAAGCATGAGGAATAATATAAGTAAAAGGTCTCTTGGCAAGCTACCTGCCCCACTGACATTATCCACTAATTATATACTAAGCCATGGCACAATCCAACGGGTCTGGGGTGGGGTGAAGGGGTGGGGGGCATTGGAGGGGGTGCTTAGCTGGCATCTGATGTGACTGTCCGGTCCAAAACCAAAACCGTGAGGCCAAGTGTGTTCCTACTGAAAAATCAATTCCTGGCTGTCCTCTAGCACCCTTGTCCTGTGAGTCACCATTTGTTACATAGGTGGAAGTCATGAGCTGAAGTCTGAGATGCTAAAATCAAAAATGAAACTGATAATAGGCTGAAGAAGGTTCTGCTTGCCAAAATGATAAACCTTTCTTTGATTGTGGAACAATCTGATACCCATCAAAAGACAATGATGATCATTGGATTCAACTGAATCATGTTATTGGATCAAAGACTGTTTCTACATGCTACATGGCCTTATCTCTCTTCAACCATCTGGCAAACGGTATCAAAGCCTCTACAGTTTAATACTGCAAACTATTATAATTCTGAATGCACATAAATGTGTTGTTCCTGCTTAAGCAGGTACATTTCAAAGAACTACCTCACTTTATACTGTATATATGTCTCATATTACACTCTGGACCTTCAGTAGCACCTGGGACTGGTTTAGACTGGTCTATGGGGTAAGACAGGTCTTAAGTTTATAATGCAAGTAAGACAGTTACCAACTCATTTTAGACTTAAAAAGTTAGCCACCTCACCCCCAGGCTAGCATAGGTCTAAAGTGCTATGTCACCATGGTAACAGCAGAAAAAGAGAAAAAAAAAAACGGAAGAGGCTCATAATTTGTGGTTTGCTAATGAACTTATGAAGAGAGCTGTGAAACGGGAAAGAGTTTTCAGGGATCGTACTAACCCGCTGGAAATGAAGAGGTTGAGGAGCTTGGAAGCTTTAATAGCTGCAAAGTGGTTGCGAGTTCCATATTAAAGTCTATGTATTTGAATGCAATGCCAAAGTCCCTGTTATGTTATGTTATGTAATGGTCAGGTGTCCCAATACTTTTTTCCACAAATCATGTGCACAAGCGTTCTTAAGTAATTATTGAACCGTGACAACATCCCTGATGCCAGCAGCATTTACACTGTTAACGGAAGGAAATCATTTTCCAAATGATGTTTTTCTTTTTTTGTTGTATTCTTCACTACTTTTCCCTAAGAAAATGTCTTAATGGGTGTTGAATTCCTCTAAAATACAAAGATTTTCAGAATGGGTGAAAGGTGCTGCAGGGTTAGATGTGTCTGCTTGGTCCGCCATTTTTTTTGTTTTGAAAAGACTCTTAAAATTCCCCCAACTCTTTGCAGCATAGTTCTACTTACGATAGTTGGGGTTTTAACTGCTTTGTACAACAGTACTATTTAGACATCTATGTCAAGTCTGACTGTACCCTATATCTAAGTTATAGTTACAGTCTATCTTTGTGAAACTGGCCCCTGCACTGTAGCTTCTGTTTACTGCTGCTATCAGCACACTTATGTCCTGTTTCTCTTACAATGTGGTTCAATGCTTCTAACCATCTGTTGTGTAATAATATATGTATGGTGCAATGTTACTATTATATTCATTCTAAAAGGAATATATACATATATACGTATCTACGTTTACAAACATAAAAAATTAACTGGTATTTGGTTAGCTGGGTTTTATATTCAGATGCCTAAACAGTGTCACTGCAGATTCTTTGTAAGGCTCAGTGTAAGACTGCTGGTAGGGGTGTGTCTTGGCTCTCTCTCAGTGCCGTGATAGTCATGAAGTATGCGATATTTGTTTTTTGCTCACATTAATCTCCCAAATGGCTCACAGCTTTCCATTTTACTATTGGATTTTTAATGCAGGCAGTTACTTTTTAACTTCAGTGGAAGTCCTTGGTTTCCACTGCACAGGCTCAATCCAATACTACAAACCTTTTTCTTCGCAGTATTGAGCACTGCAGCGCTCGAGTCTGCATTCGGGGTCCTTCTTTTCTTTATCTTAATAGTTTGTACTTGACACGCAGCCCCAGGAGTTCACCTGTTTCTTTTTCAGCTCTATTACTTTATCGCCATTAGTCCAAATCTTGAACGCATAGCCGGAGTCCTGTATCTACGTACATACACGCAAAACTAAATGCATATTTGCAAACGCCTGCAAGCTTCACGCCATTATGGATGGAAGGAATATTTTCTGTAATTAAAGAAAAACCTCCTCCGAGAACATAAACATCCCTTTATTACGTTTGGCAATAAGGCAAAACACAAACTCACAATAAATATTTGTGTTTAATATTAAAGAGACGGCACTTCCAGCATTACTATTCACCAGGCAAACATGGACATAAATATTTCAAAGTCTAATGTTCCCAGCTACAAAAGCCTCAATTATGACTTTGTTTTTTTTTAGAGAGCGTGGAAAGGAGCCCGGGGCAATCACTTTCTCCCCCGTCCGGCGAAGAAATGGCTCTCAATTACTTTCTTTATTCAGCTTGTTCCGCATTGCTGCCTCTTTAGCTGAATACCTTCAGCCAGACATGCAGAACATACCAACGCTGCTCCCCGCAGTGACACCTTGAGGGGCGAGCAGGGCCATCTGGCTGCAAAATGGAGGTTTTGAAAGAACTCTCTTTTAAGGTCTGCTCTGTTCTGATGCTGTTGCAGTTTTTTTCATATAAAACATCCAGCTGTGAAACAGAACTACAGTTCAGACCTTGTGCTTATGTTGAAAGCAGTCAAGACTGTTAAAAAGCCGATCTGTGATCCTGGGTGTTAGCCTTGGCCTGAGGACGAAGACAAAGCCACAGTCTGTGCACTTCTTAGAAGGTCACCATGCACTAAAATTTAATTCAATAAGAAAAAAAATATTGCTCTAGATGTTATGATGCTGTTTTCTTCTGGTAAAAATCAATCTGGGTAACAGAGCTAGAACTTAAACTTTGCAGTTGTTGTTTGAAAACCACTCAAGGTCATAAGAAATTCTGGCCTTAGCCTACAGACCCAAAGAAGACCACCTCCATTAAAATGGAGGACTGGCTTTGAAAATCTCCCTGGGCCCAGATATCATCATCATGCTATTGCAGTTTTCCAGGGTTAACACCCAGCTGTGAAACAAAGCTAGAGTTCTGACATTGTGGTTGTAGTTTTGAACATTTTAAAGTTACAAAGCTTGATATATGCTCTGAACATTGGCCAGTTTGAAAGTCATGGTTGTCATTTTCTTAATTGTCATCATAATTAAAATTGGAGGGTTGAGGAACAAATCCCTTTTCCTGATGTTGTGATGCTGTAGCAGATTTTTATTGCTAGAACTGAACTAAAAGTGGTTTTGACAGTCAGGGCTGTGAAAAGCTCTGACCTTGGACAGCAGTCTCAGAGAAGACCATGGTCTTCTTCTCAGGAGGTCAGAACATATCAGCACTAGCATTTAAATTAAATAGGAGGTGAAAACCTCTCCGGTTCCAGATAGTATCATGCTGTTGTATTTGTCAGGATGAATATCGAACTGTCAGAAAGATCTAGATGTAGACTTTGTGGTGGTGTTTTTGAAACCAGTCAAGGCTGTAGAAAAGCTGATCTTTGCCTTGGCCTAGAGTCTGAGAGAAGGCCATGGTCTTCTCTCAGACTTCTCTGAAGGTGAAAAGAAATCAGCAACATGCAGTTGCCAGGGTGAATATCCAGCTGTGAAACAGAGGTGGAGCAGAAACATTGTGGTTGTGGCTTTGAAACATGGCCTGGGTATTTAGTGTTTGCCTCTGGTCCCAGACGAGACCACAGACTTCTTGGAGGATCACAACCTATTTTACCGTTTCTCAGAAGGTCACAATTGATCACTATTAACACTGAATTATAAAGGAAGGTTTTTGGGTTTTTTTTCAGGTGTAAATCTTGGAACAGGCTTAGAATTAAATCCTGCGTTCCTGGTTTTAAAACCAGTTAAGGCTGTACAAAGCTGACATTTGTTCTGACCTTCAGTTTCCAGATAAGACCATGGTCTTCAAACTGCTCAGAAGGTCTCAACATATCAGCTTGAATCCCTACATTATGATGCAGTTGCAGTTGTCAAGGTGGATATCCTTCTGTGAAACAGCTGGATTTGAAAACCTTGCGGTTTTGGGGTTATAGAACCTGCCAAGACTGTAGAAAGGCTGATATTTGGTGTTGGCCTTTGGCCTTTGCCTCTGCACACAGACAAAACCACAAACTTCTCAGAAGGTCCAGCTTATCTTGAGACTCCTCGAAAGGTCACAACTTAGCACCACTTATAACATTAATTCTGTGCTGCTAACATATCAAGAAAGTCTCAGTCCTGGTCTGTGGAGGAGAAACGTCAACCTTTGCCATCTACTCTCCACCCCACAGGAATTTAAACAATGGCACCCCAGCTTCAGCTTTCCAGGAGCCTCCTGGGAGCCACCTGGCAGTTCGATTTAAAGGTGAGCAGGCATGTCACATTTGTGGCCAACTCTCAGTTTGCAATGGCACACTCAGTCTCACAATTCTAACTTTAAAAAGTTATAAAATTGCTAAAGTCAAGGTCTCAGGGTAGATTTGCTCCAGCAGTTCTCATTTGGAAATCTTAATATAATAGAATCAAATAATAATAACAAAGGTGTTGTTTTGTTGCTGCTCTTGCAGAAATGAAAGCCAACAATTCATTTTTGTTGAAATACTTCTTAAAGGAATTTAGAGTTCTGTGATGAAATGATACTCTCTTCAAATTTACAAAGTACTAAGTCATGAGAGTATTTGTGCAGATTGTGTAATAAGTGTAATAACTAGATCATAGGCTAAGCAGAAACTGACTTCAGCTTTATGTTGCAGGCTGGCCAAGTCTTTATTTGACTCTTTGCACTGATGTCATTGAATCATTTAGATTTGTTGTTATGGGTATAGGTGACATAGTGCAACTCTGGTGTCTGCATTAATACCCAGGACTCCAGGCATGTAGGTAAATCTCTTACAATACATTTAGCCATGCTCTAGCAGCTAGTGGTGAAGGCTATGATGTTACCTTGGCTATCTAGGTATTTAAATGTAGGTCAGTGGATAATGAGCAATCTTCTGGATTGACCTGTGGATTGGGTGGGTTTGGGTGACAATAAGGAGTATTCCAAATGAGTTCTAAATAATTTGTGGGTTGGATCGACGCTGGGTGAGTAATTAACAAATGCTTTTTGTGAAGCAGGCAGATGTGTGTCATAACAATCCCTGACCTACACATCACTACTGTCTATTAATTGGATGTTTCACTGCTAACCTTGAAGATACAAGATTAATAAAAGACACAGTATTTTCAAATAATGTGAACTTCAACAAACATCCATACATTGTAATTTGAAAGAAAATCTCAAGTTAAATATGTGTATAAGAAGAGCTGCCTGAAAAAAAATTCTAATTGGATGGTTATTTTGCCAGCTTGTCCAACTGTAGCCATGTAAGCAGGATCTGCTACAATTGTAGATAATTTCTACCAAGGTTTCCAGGTTGTGTAAATGTTGAAGGCCATCTTGGGTTAAAGGATGAGCACCAACATGGTGCCATTTGTGGGTTGACAAGAATGTTCAGACAACTGTCTGAGGTGCTATTTTTCACTCTTCTACAACATGCATGACCTAACTAACGAGTCTGTTTCAACCCCTTGTCTGAAGAGTCTCACTTCTCAGACACTCTTGCAGAGGTTCAGATCAGGGTGAGACACCTCATTTAGGCTTCAGTCTGACTGCTGAAGCACTGTAGGCTCAGCTGCCGCTCTTCTTGCTTCTCCTGTATTGAGAGGATCTGCAGATCTGAGAACTGACAAAACCTTCTCCTGAGTAATAATCTACAAAATGTGTTAAAGGAAACTGTCTTTGGATCAGTGCTTCTAACAGAGTGTGGCCCGCGATCATTGTTCTGGAGAACCTCTTCCCTGCGTGTTTTGGAGTTTTTTCAGCTCTTAAATAAATTACAGCAAACAACCTACGTGTTCTCTGCTGACCTGCTGATACATTCTCTGAACTTGTAAATTATTTACAAATCAAGGCTACAATTTTTGCCTGGAGTCACATAATCTACTGTTGTGCATCTAGTTCAAAATGCACAGCTGTCAGACAGAATTGTGGTGTTAAAGCAAGCTGACAGGTTGGACACAACAATTTTCCATCAGCCTGCTCTAAAGCGTGTCCTCTCACAGGAATTAAATGTATCTGGGTTCTTTCTGGGTGGAGTTTGCATGTTCTGCTGGTGTCTTCTTGAGTTCCTGGCATTAACTCTGGTTTCCTCCCATAGAAACATCAGATAGATTGGAAATGCTTTGACTGAGTATCTGCCATGCAATGGACTGAGTCTCCAGAGACTGTCTGGCCTCTTTTTCCACTGTATACCTTATGGCTACAGGGGTTGGCTCCAACACCAACTACCTGTAACCAAAGCATTTAAGCCTATAATTCATTAATTGCAATAATAAAATGAACAACATTCAGAATTTAGGTATTTTAACAAAACTTAGGGCCCTGTTTCTCTTTAGGTTGGGGGTGATTGTTACGTTCTAAAACGCCTGTCCAACCTTGTGACAGTTGCTAGAAAAGCAGGAATTTTCAGACCTCCTTAGAAAACCCTTCCTAAATTGAAATGAATGTTATAACATGAAAAACTAACACATGCAAGGCAAGATCCTGATTAGGAGCCAGTGGGGTAGATCAAACGTTCATGCGTGAGGAATGCATACATCATGCCTGAGTTTGAGGTACACAGCAGAGGGCCCATTGTTTCTCACATATCAGTCTTTCATGTTTCCCATCCTAGAGGTTCGACTAATTGTTTGCTTTGGTTTCTTCAGTAACATTTGCATGGTTTCACTGATTTAACTTATCAGATAAGCATGAGGAGCCATGACTCGTGATTTGTTTGTTTTCCAACCTAAGCTTTGCAGTTAAATAAGAGCATTACTACAATATTTGCCAAGTGATGATTATTTTAAATTAAAAAGAGCCAGAAATGACAGATGTGTTTAAGTTCCCTGAAACCCTCAGGCCTTCCCTGGAGACCCAGAAGGCTCTTAGGGTTCCTTACTGTCAGATAGAGTTTTGTTGGATAAATTAGGAGAAAACTACGAACTGTGCAAGACACTAACCCCCGACCAAATGGAAGAGCTTGGCCAGACTGTTGCCAACCGTCCTTAAGCTCTGCTCAGTACTCTTTGTCCTGATTTGCTCTGACTGCAGTGAAGAGTGGTGATGATTTGGAAGCCATTATAGCCAGTGTGTGCAGTCAAATGGCAGAGATGTGTATCTGTATCATAAAGCACTGATTAAAGTCCTGTCTCTGAGGCTCCAGTGCTGTTTCATGCTCTAAGAAAGATGAGAAAAACGAGGCACAGGGATTATGAAGGGCCTTGTTAATTGCGGCCCATGGTCCATTCAAACTTACACACCCTCACCCAGACCTAATCTTAATCTCCAATCAGAAAATGTCTTTGTTTGAACAGCATAACTCTCTATTAATACATTAAAATAACAATCATTGTGTGCTTGGCTTTTTTTCCCCTTGTTCTCATTACTATAATTGAGCAGTTGGCTTGGAAAAAGAGAGGTTTTGCCATTTTTCATTCCACCTACAGAGGGCACTGTGCCTCTACACAGTGAAATGTTACCCCCTCTCAGTTTCTCGGTTTCCAGACAGCACTATTGCCTGGACAAGCAGATCTATGGATGTGGAAACAGCTCTCGGCTTTGCAGAAAAGGAGATTGTTAACCACAAGCCAGTCATTTTCTTCCAGCAAGTCAAATAGCAGAAGTATGAAGAGGCGGGATTTACTGATTTCTGCCTTTTTGTGTGGTGGGAGATCAGCCAATCAGAAATAACCAGCAAACACTGGATCTAGAATACATTATGGCTGGGACTATTGCCGGTATAAAATCATCACCAATGTCTGCTTGCAATAGTGTCTGCATATTTCACCCAGTGAATTTGTGTATAACACACACATAAGTCAAAAGTTTTGGCACATACTGAGATGTTCTACCTTTGAATATTTACTAAAAATACACTTTACTAACAAAATGTACATTATGTTCACCATTTGAGTTTATTAGACAGAAAATATTTTTTATTCATCATTACTGACCTACATAAAACCAAAAAATATCATTATAATTGTACTTATCATTCAATATGTGTATAGACAATCAATGGTTCAGAGTCCTCTGTTATTTTAGTCTCATTCACACGCTCATGGATTCGTGCCATAATGGAGGCCCTGGAGTAGAAACGGAGTTTTCGACTTTGTTGATTTATCCATAGGTCTCCCTCAGGCGCTGTCCAGCTTAGTCTGCCAGAGGCGCCCTCCCGTGTTACTACTGCTGATATTACTGATGCTGCCGGTGTCAGAGGTGTGTCTTGTTTATAAATAATACTGAAGAGTCAGTGTGCTTTGGTGATAAACAAATTAATTGTGACAGAAGCTGGAAATAACTTTGATTTTATCAAGAAAGGCATGAATGTAAATGACCATATAGGATATATATCTGGATAAAGGAATATAGAGATAGATATTTCTTTTTATCTTTGCAAAGGTGTGTGTGTGTGTGTTGTTTTTGATATGTGGGGCCAATTATTTGCGTAGAATGCAACGAAACAATCATAAACAAGAGGTTATTGAAATATTGTTATGGAAGCATTTATAGCATCTTGAACATCTTCCTTTACATGTTAAGGAATGGGCTACAAAATAAACAATGACATCAGGGGACAATTACTTTAAACTTGGCACCAACTTCAGTTTTTGGCATCTACGTTGTTTTACCTGCTTTTAGCAAATTACTAAAAGCTGATTAATTAGGACTCTAGGGCACCTACAAACAACAGCACCACCCACAGGTTGTGAGAAGAATATAAACCGATCAAGATTGAGCTGTTTTACATCCAGCTCAAGCTGTAGAATCACTTAACTTGTCTATGGAATGTGCCATGATGTGTAACATGTTATGAAACACCCCAGATTCCTTCATTATTTCTTAAAGCCCTCACCTTTGCTCAGTCTGCTGTTGGAGTTAGATGGGGGGTGTTTGGGTCCTACCATAAAATCTGATTGACCGAGACGTACCATTGAATACTGCAGATGCACATTAATATGAAAGTCAGACTCAGTCACAACGTGAGCCTTTTATTACAAGGTAGGGTTCAATGCAGAAATGTTTCAATGTATTTCCAAAGAAGCTTGAACTTATTGGATTTGCACCATTGCTAAAATCATAATTTCTATTAGGACTCTTAAGAGCTTTGCAGAGTATTATATTAGTGGCATGCTAACAAGAGTGCTATTCCAGCTATACACAGAGCTTACAACACAGACATATTCATATTATTTCATAAGAAATGTCATGTGTTGTATTTCTTCAAATTAGACAGGGTAAGATATGCATTCTTATTGCTGTTTCGCTGTTTTACAGAGTCCTTCAGTAATTGGGTTTAAACACCGTCCCGCTCGTGTCATTAAATGCTGCTGCACTGCTGTGACATATAGTGTGATTGTTCTTATAGCTTGTTATAGCCATGAGTTTCCTTGCTGTGGCAGAGAAGGGACTCTCAAATATGATGTTTGAGTGAGTGAGCTACTGATATGCAATGTTTTTTAGCCCTCCCATTCAATATAATGACCACTTGTCACTGAATAATGTACCAAGAATATATGTGTGGGATGAACCTAGGTTTTGTGCATTAATGGGCTAGTTGGGGTGGGAGGTGGTGGTGGAAGGGTGTGGAGACCCCTGCTTGTTCTGGGGTTTGTGTGTGTGTGTGTGTGTGTGTGTGTGTAGCAGAGCATGTGGATGACTGTATAAAGGAAAACATGGGGTGATATGTGTTTAAGTGTATTGTTCAGAGCAGTTTCAAGTGTGTGTCTGTGTGTGTGGGTGTGTGGGTGTGTTTGTGTGTGTGTACATGTGTGTGTGTGTGTGTGTGTGTGTGTGTGTGTTTGTGTCAAGCCTCCGGCAGCGGTAAACGTTAGATATATTGATTCTACTCTGAACAGACAGACTGCAACATGGAGACAAATGGACTACAATAGAGGGGCCGTCTCAATGGGACCCGTGCCTGGCCTGCAGGACGGCCGCCAAGATAACACTTTCCCCATCCCTCAATTCCTCCATCTCTGCCTGATCCATCCCTCCAGCCCTCATCTCCTCTGAGCAACACGCTTCTGCCTGTTTCCCACTCTTTTATTCGGCCTTTCATGCTCCGAAGTGATTAAGACTTCAGAGTTGCACGTGACAGATGAGGCTCATTCCGGCAGAGGGGAGCGGCCGCGGGTCAACGACATGCATGCACACGTGTGCGAATGTGCGAGGGGTGTCGCTGGTTCAAGCTGCTGAAGCCGTGCGGTGAAAGTGCCAGGCTTGATTAAGTCTTGGTGCAGACTGCAGAAAGAGGAGAGCGCAGCGTTAGCCACCAATTAACCCTTTCCCCTCCCGCACACGCACATAAAGAACCAGACCGAGCACAGAATACAGAATAAAACCATTTTTTGGCCAGAAAAAGAGCCTGGATAGAATCGTTAATGATGAATTTTAACACATGGATAAAAACGAACACTGCAGTCATCAATATTGTTTCTCAGTGTTCATAATCTCCATCACAATATGTCAGATTCACCTTATCACCTTATTTATCTTATAATTGCTAATTAATGGTTTTAGGATGTGTGTGATCCACTTAACTATGTGTGACCTGTAATAATTGTGTAGTTGCATATTAAGTGAAGTGAAGTGAAGTGACCATTTGTCAAACGTGAACACACCACAGCACACAGTGTGAACAGCACGAAGTTCTTCCTCTGCATTTAACCCATTCACCAAGTGAACACAGCGCCCGGGGAGCAGTGCGTGGGGACGGTACCTTGCTCAGGGTACCTCAGCGGTGCCTAGCGGTCTTGGGAATCGACCCCGGACTTTCTGGTCACAGGGTGAATGCCTTAACCACTAGGCTACCAGCTGCATTACAATGCAGTAATACAATGCAGTAATGCAGTAAACTACAAGTAATATACTTAGCTGGATTGCAGTCATGTAGGTTATACAAATATAAACTTTGCTTTTCATTTTATGAAATTACACAAATGTATATGGACTGCATCTTTAGTATGAGTTATTACATGTGTAAAGTGATGAATTACTTTCTAAAAATGCTGTTCTTCAGTGTTTTTTGTCTGCGAAATTTCCAGATACAGTGTTTGAATCAGAAAAATGGAGAGACAAAGTTTTTGCAAATCAAATTACTTACCCTACTACATAGTTATATACAAGGGAAAATATGCTAATGTACTTGTGCACTGAAGCATAAAGACTTAATTAAACATTTACATATGTAAACTGCTCTGCTGTTAAAGTGACTACATGACTAGTAGATACATTGCTATTGCATGGATTATTAATGCATAATTCCAGAGTTATTACAGGGGAAAAAAAGTGGAACCACATTAATAAACCATAATAAAAGTAGTCTCATTGTAAAGTGACGGAATTTTCCACAATTGGTTCAGTTATGGATTGAAATGATTTTCCATGTTAAGCATGCAGATGTGGAAGATTGTTTGGAATAATTTTAACAGTTCCACCCACAGCTGTATGAGTTTTTTGCCAGTGCACCAATTCCACACTTTAAATTCAGTTACTTTGTGCTGCAAGTTGTTCGTGCATCTGACCCTTTCTTGTCACAAGTGAAGCAGTTACTATTCCAGTCTCTGGTCATCTCCAAACTGCAACTCGCTACTGGCTGGACTTCCACCGAACGTAACAAAAGCACTTCAGCTGATTCGGAATACAGTGGCCAGGTCAGTCTTCAATGTTCCTAAGTTCACACACACTAAGTTCAATTCAATAACACTTGCTTTCAAGCCAAGAATGGACTTGCACCCCTAACTTATCAGCAGTGTCACTTCTTGTCCTTTCAGGGCTTCAGGCACCGCTCATGTTGAGCCTCCACTGCTCAATAGAAGAGGGAGACATGCGTCAAGACTCTTTTCAGTCTCGGAACAAACTCCCTCTTCCGATCAGATCTGTGAAGTCCCTCCCTGTCTTCAAGACCCACCTCTTCAAGGACCACCTTGGTGACTAACTATGCCTCTCGTTTCTGCTCATTTATGTCCTCCTACCCACCCCCACCAAAACAACCACCCCCCCCCCCAAAAAAAAACCCCCAACAAACCCTCACTTTTATCACCATGCTTTCCTTACTTATGCCTTAACTTCTTACTTTTCTTTGACTGGTTTAGGTGTATCTTAGCCTGCAGTAACTTGAATAGTGGACTTCGACTTAAGTATAGCTTTATGGGTTTAAGGAACAGATGTGGGATACTAAAAGTGTCAGCTAAATGCCGAAAACATAAACAGAGTTGGTGAATGGAAGTCGCTTTGGATAAAAGCATTGTCTAAATGCTGTAAATGTTAAAAAAAAAAGGAATGTCATGTAAAGGAACTGCATGAACAGCTACTCCACAACCTGTAAGGGGGTAGTATGTGTGTGTTTGTATGGGTTTGTGTTTGTGTGTGTGTTGTGTGTGTGCGTGTGTGTGTGTGTGTGTGTGTGTGTGTGTGTGTGTGTGTGTACATATGCTTGCAAGCTTGAGAGTGTGTACAGGTGGCAAATGTCCTAAGCAGTCAGGCATAGACTCAGGAACCTACTGTGCTGGGGATCGCATACAGAGACACACATCTGATCACACACACACACACACACACACACACACACACACACACACACACACACACACACCACACACACACACACACACACACACACACGCACACACACACAGTCTAATGAGTCATCCATCGTTGTTGTGCCTCTCCTTGTCATTTCTCCCGTGTTATTCTCAATATGACAGGTTTGGGCTTGTTATGGTTAATATATGGGCAACACATCAAATTGAATGAATTATTGAAGAACATAAAACTGCCTGTTTATGAGTTACACTCTCAACTCTCATCTGGATCAGCCAAAAACTGTCAGCCTGCACGTCTATCCTGGATCTAATAAGCACATGCATTAGACTATGTGTGTGTGTGTGTGTGTGTGTGTGTGTGTGTGAAAGAGAGAGAAAGAGAAATGGGGGGGGATATGTTAATTGACAGAGGAGATGGCTGTCTGCACTGTTTTCTCGGCAGATCTCCGTTTTTAAATGAGTAGCTGTGGGAGCTCCTCTCTGGAACATCCCTGAAGGGCCTGCAGCCTGAACGCAAACTTGTAGCTGTGTGATAGGAAGACAGGGCTGGAGATCAGGAGAATCTGTTCATTAGAAGGGCTTAAAGCTCCCTCCAGAACATCAGGGCTGGTCCACAAAACTTTCAGGACCATCTGACAGAGTGTGCCGCGTGGCTGTTCGGATCAAACAAGTTAAGCCCTGTGGATTTAGTCCGGGAAGGGTCTGTAATCTCCCTGGGCCTTGGGCTTATTGTGCTCATCTAGTTATTAAGCCTCATTAAGACTTAAACTACTATTTAGTTATTGAACAAAACACCTTTAATACTATGAAATACTTAGCTTATAGGAAACAACCATCTTGTATTTTATTCTCAAGGGTCACTTTATTAGAAACACTGTTTCTAGATCCACCACCCACAGTCTGCAGTCTCTAACCGTCCATCAGCAAGGTGGAGCTACACAGGTGTATTCAATAAACTGTCCAGAAAGGGGTACATGTTGTATGTTTGCTCCTGTTTGAGAGATTAAAGTGCATAACAGTGCATAGTGCACTTCTAAATGACACCGTCACAGATCTTTTCCTCTTGGTGCAAGAGAGGGATGGAGGGAAGGAGAGAGAGAGGGGGGGGGATGGGGGGGGTGTTCTTTGAACGAGTTGCGCTCCATTTCAGGACCTCTCGGTCCCAGACACCTGAAGGAAGCCTACTTCAGAGAAAGCAAACATCAAAGCCTTTCACTCCCTCCCTCTCTCTCTCTCTCTTTCTCTCTCACCCACTCACACACACTCTCAGACTCAATTGGCCAAATAATCAGGTGACGAAAACAAAACAGCAAAGTTGGTGAACGAGAGAGGTTGGAAAGAACAAGAACCATCAAAATAGTGATTATATAGATAGAGATTGTGTAAGAGAGAGAGAAAGAGTGAAGGAATGAAGGAGAAAGAGATGCTGGAAGGCTGAAATGTCTCTGTCACTAAGGGCTTGCGAGTAGGTGGTGTGTATTTGTATCAGTGTGTCTCACTTTGCTTCTTTGAAGCCTGTTGAGATGTCAGTTTGCCATGTCACTCAGTCCGAGCTCAGTGGTGACCGGGGCTTATTTTGTAAACGATGAGTTCTGGGAACACAGAATAGTGATGAATCTGGCAGATGGGGAAATGTCCTGGGACTTTCAGATTGTTGGATCTTACAGGCAAACAACGAAGTAAATGAGGCTTTTATGCCTTTACAGATTTCAGCAATCGTATAAGATCATTTCAAATCACACTGTACAACATGGAGCTAATAGATTTGATCCATGGGTACGACATGTGTGAAGGTGTGTTGGTGTACGATGGTGTGTATGAAGGTGCGTAGATGTATAACGGTGTGTATAAATGTGTGTAAAATGATGATGATGTGTGAAGGTGTGTAGATGTATGATGGTGTGTGAAGGTGTGTAGATGTATGATGGTGTGTGTGTGAAGGTGTGTAGATGTATGATGGTGTGTGTGAAGGTGTG
>JBBPDB010000032.1:13541774-13555150 GCA_037974465.1 Brachypetersius altus | reverse complement strand
GGTGGGGTTAGAGGTAGAGGGAGATTCTCGCTAAGATGACACAACCCCATTTATGGAATGGTCCGATGACGTACATTGCAGAAAGTTCTATAAAAAAAACCCTCCGTACATACAAAGTGTGTCGTGCCACCCCCCCAACTCCCACCCCCATCCATCCTCCTATCCCCCCACCTCCATCCACACCCCCACCACTCTCAGCCCCCCCAGCCCACACCCACACCATGAACCTACACCATCTCCGATCTTCGTTCTCAAGAAAAATACCCCCCAAAATACTAATAAATATAAAAATGATTAGGGGATGCGAAAACACGACACAAATCCCTGGAAATGGTTTTAAAGCAGGTAAAAAATGTATATCAGCCACACACTCGGCAACAACGATTGTAATGAGGTTGTCATCATATTACATTTATACCATTGTTATATTTTGTTCTTTCCAAGAATAACACACACACAAATTAAAAGAAAGAAACCACAAAAAGCAACAGCAACAATATATATATATATCTATATACCTAAATATAACGCAAGGAACGATCTGATCTCAGGCTCAGATTCGTATCTTACTATTAGGCGCGCGTTTACAAGATATTTTCCATTCAATCGGTGGGGGATGAAGAGAAATGTATAGAAACAGAAAAGAAAAAATACCCTGGAAAGCCTGTACGGGAGAGCTCGAGCCGGAGGAATTACGGAATTTATTCCGGGCGATGAAAATAGGTGACTGAATCTAGAAAAACGCTCCTAACGCACTTAATGGCATCTCGGTCCAGGTTTTATTATTTTTTAAAAATATTAAAAATATCTCCTTGCGCCCACGAGCTCTCTCTCCTGTACAAAAGAAGAGAAGAATAGAGGAGAGACAGAGACAGAGGGAGGTAGGGAAAGAGAAAGAGCCCATATCCAACTTTAGTATCAAAAGTCACCAAAAAATAATCGTCCTAGAGAGACGCAGAGCCATTGAAGGTACAGATGACGACCATAGAGATGCTGGTGCTGATGCTGGCGGTCTTTTTTGGCATCCCCCCCTCGTGCAGCTCCTCCAGCCTCCTTATCTGAGCCTCCATCAGAGGCAGTGGAGCTAGGAGCACCGCGTGACCACGCCTTATCCAAACCTGCTTCTCGCGCTGCAGCCGCACGGGCCATAGCAGACCCCCTCCGGCCCGGACAGGGGGGCTTATAGTCAAGGGGGTGGAAGATATTTCTAAAGAGTTTAGCCTCAGATCGGATATGTGGATGGGGATAGTAGAAGGGGGGTCTTTACTAGAGGTGGGCTTATCTCCTATAGTATCAGCAATGGAAGCTAGAGCAGGGCTTCATTATCTCTGTGTTGGTGTTGCTGCTGCTGTACTGAATGGATGAAGCTCAGCTTATCTCCAGTAGTATCTACACTGAAGGGGGTTCGGAGGCTGTGCTCCAAATCTCGGCATGAATGAAACGTGCACGAGCCATTTCAGAGGAAAAAAACACGCACGCGCACACACAAACACGCACAGGAGCACACACACATAAGCGCGAGAAGGAGGATAAACTGGAACAAATGAGTCAACACAGAAATACATATAGATAGATATATAGATAGATAGATAGATAGATAGATAGATAGATAGATAGATAGATAGATAGATACAAACATACATACATACATACATACATATAGATATCTATGCTCTGCGCAATAATCAACTGGAGATGTTTACGCACGCAGACCCATGGCTCAACAAGGCACTACTGATGCAAAAGCACACCTGAACTGAACCAGGAGCACGAGAACATTAATTACTCCAAAATAGCAGCAGCTCTTCTTCAGAGAGGAGTTTTAACCAAAGTCTTTCCTTCACTTCATGTGCCTGCATAAAGCATGAGTCCTTTAAAAAATGATCCCCCACTAGAAGATAGGCTCAGTGTGGACGCTTACCTCAGTGAGCGGACTTGTAATTTGCTTTTTTTTTTTATGGTGGCAGAATAAAGCTCTGATATGAAAGGCTGGCTGTAGCCTCATGCATGTCCTTTGAAGTTCACCATTGCACAGGTTGCGGCAAAAGAATGAGGCAGGGCTCTCAGAAGATGCTCAGGACTCTCTCTATGAGTTTTTTTTTTTTATCATGGATCTACCTGTCTGTCTATCTTTGAAGGTGGCGCATAATTTGAGATTACAGATCACCTGCTGGCATGCCTGCTTTATGAATGGCTACATGACTCTCTGAATGAGGTTTCTTTTGAAGAACATCAGTGAGCCGCTTAATTATAGGGTGCAGTCTCTGGCAACCCAGCTGACTGTTTTCATTGTCCAAAAACTACAAAATGCTCAGGTACGCAGACAAAACATTACAATTATATAGTGACTTGTTTCACATCCAGTATTATTATGGGCTCCCTGTTTAGAAACAATTCAGGTAGAAAATGTACTTTTGATGCTTCATTTCCAAACTTGCAGAAGTTTTAATGGTGGGTTGAGACAAATATATAACCGAATTGATTTTGTTGTAAATAATCTTTAGATGTTTTCTCACTGACAAATCTCTGCTACAATGAGTGGTGTTTTCACCCACACTCTGAGATATGATAATGGCGTTATACTCAACACTACTAATTCAGAGGTCTAGCAGTTGCTGTGTATAAATTGGGTTGGGGTTCTACCAGTCACTGCTTGTAAATTTGACGATACCCAACACCAATGGATCAGAACTTTGCCATTCGCTGCCTGTATGCAGATTTGACATTTCCCAACACCACTGGATTTAAGCTCTGTCAGTCACTGCTTGTAAATTTGACAATACCCAACACCACTGGATCACAAAGAATAGTCTCTGGATTTCAGTTGTGGAATTACAGTACCAAGTGGAGAATCATGACTCAGCAACTTTGGCAGATGTGTTACATAATAACATAACAACAAAATTCTTGTTGTTACGTAAAATTCTTATGTGGCCCCTCAAGTCAACAAAACATTATGTTGCGACTGAAGTTGGAGGCAGCAAAACATCACACAACAGAACTGGAGAAAGAATTTTAAAAAGTGCAAGGCAAAATGATCTTTCTGGAGTAACATCAGCTTGACTGCTGTGGGAATAAAAGAAGACCAAGTGCACACACCACTTGCACCTGTTAAGAACATAAAGTATACGTGTTACATTTTAAAATATGTTTTGCTCTAAGCTCCTAAAATATATGTGCCCAGTTTTGTTCTTTATAGCAGTGGTCCCCAACCTTTATTTCGTCACGGACGGGTTTAATATCAGAAACTATTTTCACGGCCCGTCCTTTAAGGAGTGGCAGATAAATATACGTATACGTGTTTATACAAATCTCTCTGCGCCGTAGCGTGGCGACGTGTTGAATGCCGCTCCTCGCAGATTGTCTGTTTTTGTGTATTTTGTCTTGTTTGGAATGTCTAGTTTTCAGCCAGCGAGTAGTTTAATTAAGTATGACAGAAAAACACTACTAAAAATCGGCCAACAATATGGAAAAACTGGTGTTTTAGATCCTGAGGTGAGATCGCTACTCACCCACGAGCACATCGGCTGCAGCGACTCTCCTGAGCGCACCTGGACCCGGACGCGCGAGCGCAGACGGGGCCGAAGGGCCGGGGTGCAAGTCATAGTGGACTACGACCACCGATGCCCAGTATTTTCCTGGCAAATTGGATGATCTTGGTGGAAGACTTCAACTACAAAGAGAACTGAGGAACTGCTGTGTTCTCTGTTTCACAGAGACGTGGCTAACCGAGAGCATTCTGGACCACGCAGCAGAAGAGGGTGTTCAAGTAAAAATTTCATTGTACTCTGTACACTGTACTCTGTACACATGACAATAAATTTTAGGTTCGAGTTCAACTTCAAATGGTATGCATATAATTGGGATATTTTAAAAATATAATAACGGGGAGTCTGTAAAATTCAATAATAAACGTAAATCCAATGTGTACTTGCAGCTTTATTAACAGCATTTTCATAACAATGAGCCAACTACATAACACGCGTAACATCCTCATTTTTTTTTCTGTGCAGCCCGGTGTTTGGGGACCACTGCTTTATAGCAATGCCATAAAAGAACCACTCCATCGCAAAATAACCGCACAGTCTAAGCCACTGTACATGCCATTTGCACTATATGTACATTCTACTTTTTATGTTGTTATGTGGTTTTACATATGAGGAGGAGTTTCACATTGAATCTTGTACTGTCTACGAGCCCGGTCTCTGTTTTTGTGAAGCTATCACAATATGTAATCAAAATATGTGCTGCGATCATGCTTTAGGGCTTTTTTTTATGCTAGGACAATGCTTAGCACGAAAAAAAGCCCTAAAGTGTGTTCACAGCATGTATTTTGATTACACTGTACATCGTGATAGCTGCACAAAAAGTCATTGGGTTGTGTGTACAGTGACAATAAAGGAATTCCATTTGATTAAAGCAGTGGAAATCAAGATTGTGGCAACTACAGAGGAATGAAGCTAATGAGTCACAAAGTGAATCTTTGGGAAAGAGTGGTGGAAGATTAGTTCAGAAGTGAGCATTTTTAATAGCAGTTCGGTTTCATGCCAACAAAGAGTACTACAGATGCTCATTTTGCTTTAAGGATGCTGATGGAGAAGTACAGAGAAGGTCAGAAGGAGTTGCATTGTGTCTTTGTAGATTTAGAGAAAGCATATGACAGGATGCTGAGAGAGGAGCTGTGGTATTGCATGAGGAAGTCTGGAGTGGCAGAGAAGTATGGCAGACAGTGGTGCAGGACATCTATGAGAGCTGTGAGACAGCAGTGAGGTGTGCTGTAGGAGTGACAGAGGAGTTCAAGGTGGAGGTGGGACTTCATCAAGGATCGGCTCTAAGATCCCTCTTGTTTGCTTTGGTGATTGACAGGCTGACAGATGATGTTAGACAGGAGTCTCCAAGGACCATGATGTTTGCAAATGACATTGTGATCTGCAGTGAGAGGACAGTGCACAGGTAGCGGAAAGGCTAGAGAGGTGGCGATATGTACTGGAAAAGAGAGAAATGAAGATTAGTTGCAGCAAGACGGAATACATGTGTGTAAATGAGAGGGGCACAAGTGGACCAGTGATGTTGCAGGGAATAGAAGTAAAGAAGATAGAGGATTTAAGTAGTTAGGGTCTATGGTCCAAAGCAACAGAGAGAGTGGAAAAGAGGCGACGAAGCATGTGCAGGCAGGTTGGAATGGGTTGAGAAAAGTGTCAGGTGTGATGTGTGATAGAAGGGTTTCAGCAAGAATGAGAGGAAAGGTGTACAAGACTGTGGTAAGACCAGCGATGTTGAAGGTTTGGAGACGGTGCCAGTGAGGTAAAGACAGGAGGCAGAACTGTAGGTTGCAGAGCTCAAGATGTTGAGGTTCTTTTTGGGGGTGCCAAGGATGGGTAGCATCAGGAATTAGTAAATCAAAGGTCCTTCTAATGTACTCATTTCTGATGCTATCCATCCTCGTCACTCCTCACAGCTAATGTTAGATGCTTGGAGATAAAGTCAGAGAGGCCAGACTGAGATGGTTTGGACATGTCCAGAGAGGAGACAATGATTACAGCTGAGGTTGGAGCCACCAGGCAGGAGCCACCAGGCAGGAGGCTGAGAGGAAGATTTATGGATATGGTGAAAGAGGACATGAAGTTAGCTGGTGTGAGGGTAGAGGATGCAGAAGAAGAAATGGAGACAGATGACTCGCTGTGGCGACCCCTGAAGGGAAAAGCCGAAAGAGAAAGAAAAAGGTTTGATTAAATCAGTTCAGTTCCGTTGAGTGCAGGGTTCATCAACTCTGCAGGTAATGTATAAAAAGTTTGAAATGTACTTTATAGCCAAGAATGTACATTTTAGTTTACAGTTTAATTTGTATGCTTCTTTAATGGGTGTCTGACCTTGTTGTCAGGTTTTCTGTGGCTTGTCTGCATTTGTGTAGGCTATCGTTATATATGTGTGTGTATGAGTGCATGTGTGTGCGTCAAGACGATTAGCAATGGTGTGTGTGTGTGTAATTTTAGCATGTCCTCATTAAGTGGCTGTACTGGGTGAAGGCTGCTGGCCTCATTTAAAACTAAATGCTTAACTTTATTCCTCATTTTGCCCTCCCTCGTTTTCATTCCTTGCATCTCATTTTATTTTCCTCCCTGATGTACCCGGTCCAATTAACACCATCTTCATTATCTGCTTCCTATCAGATACAGACGTACACGCACACACATACACACACATATTAGAACAAATTTAAATCCAAAATATTTCTTCTCCAACGCATTCCTATTCCCGCTTAACATTCCTTGATTGCATAAACACATTAGATTATTCCATATGTAAATTGAAGGAATGTTATCACCACATAAACGTTATTTACACATACCTTACTGGAATTGTATTCATCAATAACAACAATGAATTCCCATTCCCTCAGAAAGTGAACCCACTGATGCGTCAGTGTCATATGAATGCAATTTCAGACGTCTTTGCCTTTGGTTAATTAGCCTGAAGACAGAATGTATGCATGAATAATGCAGACGATGCTTACTAATATCAAGACAGAGTAGATGCAGTAATGTCTCAGGCCTGTGCACAAAAGTGATTTGGTTCTATTCCATCCAATTTTGTTTACGGCTCCAGTTTAGGAAGCCCACTGCCCTGCATACTTTACTCTATCTCTGCTTTAAAACCCCTTCAGCTCAGTGAGGAGGTTAAATAATGAGATCAGGTGTGTCAAGAGTGGAGAAAAGACTAAAATGTGCAAGACCAGGGTTAGGAAACATTGATTTAGATCAGAAATCATCCAAACAGATTTTCACAAATCCACATAAGTAATGAATACGGGTGATAGGGTTAGCGTTAAGTGTAGGGGATAGACTTGAAAATTCCTAGAGAGAGATACAGGCTACATCTGCAATCACTGCAAGCAGAGAGATTTTAAAGTGCTTTTATAAGTTAAGGGCAGTACAGGAGTTATAAAACACACATAGAGATCTATCTATCTATTTATCAATCTATATATATATATATATTATATATTTATACATTGAGGACTGATGTATGTCGCACTGGAAAGGGATAGATAGATAGATAGATAGATAGATAGATAGATAGATAGATAGATAGATAGATAGATAGATAGATAGATAGATAGATAAACAAACAAACAAACAAATAAATGTCTCTGGACGTTTATCGACTCCCGTGGTTCACTTAAAAGAACCGAGTCAAAAGAGTCGACTCAAATGAGCCGATTCTTTAGTTTGGTTTCGTTTCAATGAGGATGGCTTTTCGGATCAACGAGCACCTGCTGGTTTAACCCTCAGATCTCTCTGAAAAGGGGTTTATTCTGGAAGACAGTGGATGCTTTAAAAAGGTTCCGTCTAAGCAACTTCTCTGTGTTGTTGGTCCATTGCTAATTCAGCCGTTTTTGTTTAAATAAGAGGGAAGGATGTGATTGCAGTTAGCCAGCTATGCTAGCTAGCCCTCTACTAGCAGGTGCTACAATAACAAACCACGGATGTGTAAAGTGATGTTTAGTGTTTTTGTGCCAAGGGAATATGAACTGTGTAGTATTCTTAGGAGGTTAATATCTATAACAATATGTTTGACTAGAGCTGCATGTTATGGGCAGAATATCAGTATTGGGATTTTACTCCTACATTTTCTAAGTGTGACGCCTTTCAGTATATTAAAGGACCAATGTCGTCACTTTCTGGATTTAAAAAGGCTTAAAGTCTGTAAATACTGTTTTAGAAGGTATATTTACTCCCAACATCCATATAATCCGTATATTTTCAAATCATTTGTGATGTCACAAAACCAACATATTTAAAGCATTCTCCTTATTCTGACTGCAACTGCTAACTGCTTATGTTCTGCAAATCCATGTATTGATTCGACAGCACCTTTAATGGTTAAATATGAAGATAATTAGACTTTTGAATTACATGAAGACCACGATTCATCAGAACACTGTGACACAGTGACTAATAAGACACCTGGTAAGAAATACTGATTTGTTAGAGGCTTATTTATAAAGGCCTTTCTGTGATGCCACTATTGCAGAAACAGACATCACAATAATAATGAGCTGAACATACATTGTGCAGGCCTATAAATTATTTCTGATCTGTAAATATGTATCATCATGATTATATATGTGAGAATGCTCAGTGAAACAAGAAGTATAAAGATAAGGCAAGTGGGAATTAAAAAAAAAAAACAAGTGAAACTGAACATAACAAAAAAAATAATAACAAAATAAAATAACCAACTTAAACTGTTTGGTTTGAGGTTTAGTGTGTTGAACCCGCAGATCAGTGGTGCAAATGGTTTGTGAAAAGTAACTTGATTTTTCTGAATGGTTTGCAGTGATACAGTTCACCTTCATCCAGATCTGTTCCTTGGCCTGATGTCTGCACACTTTAAAGACCTACCCTCCGAATGGATGCTTGTATAAGCCTTGTGGCCCAGATAAAATGCTGTTAATGGTGTGGTTCCCAGCTCATTGTCTTTGTGTCTCCCAGGTGAGGGGGAGATGAGTGCGGTGGACATGGCTGAGATAAACCGTATCCAGTATGAGCTGGAGTACACGGAGGGCATCAGCCAGCAGATGAGGATCCCTGACAGGCTCAAAGTAGGACCAGGCTCCTCCGAGGAACCTTCCGGGCCTCTGCTGGAGACCACCCACAGCACCATGATGCACGTTCCTGAGAGGATTGTCGTGGCAGGTAGTTCCATACCAGGTTATGGCTAGTTCAGTGTAAAACGTCCATTTGTCATGCTTGACAAATTACAGAAGCAAATCCTAACTGCATTTAGGAATCCTATCTTATCTCGAGTTACAAATCCTAAATAAGCAATCTTAACATTGATGATCGACTTTTATGTCTGTTACCTAGCAACTAACGGAACGTTGTTAATGTTACCTGCTGCCACTGTAACTTTACGAGGCTCCAATCTGTAACACTGTATTGTTAGAGTATCTTCATTACTGTCAGAATATGGATATTAAACAACTTCATGCTCTGAATTTTTATGGACAAAAATACTGGGACAGAGCTGTCATTCAACTATGTGAACAAAAGTATAGGGACTATCTCTCTCTCTCTCACACACACACACTCACACACACACACACACACACACACACACACACACACACACTTCGCTTTGAAATTCACCCTTAGCGAAAAAACAAAAATGAAGCGCATTTGTTAGTTGTACCACAGCCGGGAGGGAGAGCCCCATGCCAACGGGTCACCTCTCCAAAGCTGGGCGGAGTTGATCGGCTAACGGCAATATCACACGACCCGTAGTCTAAATAATCAGCTGGCAACCAGAGAGTTTATTTAAGATTTTTTGAAGTTTGGATGCTTCTGAAACACACATTTTTTATTCAAGTTATGATAGGAAAGTGGACTTATGAACGGTTGTTCTATAGCGGCTTTTTTTCCTAAATATGATTCTATACTGCCGTTACCATGGTTACCACACAGTTAAGAATTTTCAAGTTAGGAAGTTTCTGTAATACAGCCCCAGGCCTCCAGCTACCTAATTGTCCTTGTATATCATTAAAGCCACACCTTTAATGCCCCTCTCCATGGCTGAGCAACAACATGCTGAGTGAAGAGAGTCAAAAGGGTGCTGGTTTGTATTCTGCTGTGATCAGAGTTTTGGGGCAGCTGGTGGTTAGGGAGTTTCCCATACGAACCAAAGGTTGTGGGTTTGTATTCCACAACTGCCAGTGTCACCCCTGAGGTACCCTTGAGGAAGATACCCTCTCCACACACTGCTCCCCGAGCAGTTTTTTTTTCTTGCACCCCAAAATGGTTTGCCATATTAAGAGCAGTGCATTTATGCATTTTACACCCCAGCTTTATTTTGTAGAGTGTACGTAATACAGGCTTTCATGTAACCTGTTCTTGTCTGTGTCTTGTCTTTATTCAAGGGGACGACAACGATCGCTTCAGCAGACCTAGAGATCTGGACCTGATTCAGTCCACCCCGATGGAGTCGGTGGAGTTGAAGGCCCCTCCGCGGGTCCTGACCCTCAAAGACCAACCTCTGGAATTTCTGGAGCCGCAGCAGCCAGCGGGACCACCAGCTCGGCTGAAGGACGAGGTACTGAATCTAAACCCATTCTGGATCGGTTAAAACTCAATTACATGTGCAGTTTTACGCTAGTTTTTGAATTTACTTACTGACTTTTGTATTTTATTTGATCTGTGTGATCGTCTCTGCTGTTTTAATGGTCTTTCATTTACACCACTTAATTTTTTCTTATTACTGTATTTTTCTTTTTTACTTATTTACTTATTACTGTAACTGAACTTTATCCCTCATCTGTGAGCTGCTAGTTATACCAAAAGGGCTCAAAATAAGATTAATAATAGTATTAATAATAATTATTATTTGGCATTTTCAGTTTTTCATGTGTTCTGTAGAGTGTATTGAATCTAGATTTGAATTCATTTCTGTGTTTTATTTGACTGTTGTGTTGGTTTGGCTGTTTATTTATCAAAAGCAGCACTAGACAGAAGTCATTGCAGGTTTTAGGTTACCCACTTCTAATAATGTAAATGGTTTCAAACTGAGGACCTTTCGGGGGTTAGGCCCTGAGAGAAAGAGGAGCATATAGCGGTTTTAGACTGTTGTACACTGTTTTTAGTTGCTGAAGTCAGATTTTACTAAGGTGCTCTGAGTTCTAATGACTAAAACAATTGAAGTTGCACATAGAAATAAAGTATAATGTGTAATCTTTGTTTTCTCTCTTTGAAGGTCCACTCACACTCAAAATCGAGGCGTGACCGCAGCGCCGGTGAGAACTCAGCTTTCCGTCATAATGGCCAAATAATCAAATACGATGGGTAAGTACAAGCACACACTCGGAAACATACTTCCTCATGCTGCCTGGCCTCCTGCCAGAGGGGTGTATCATGCTGCTCCCTCGGGTGTCATTCCTGCTTTAGGAGTGTCTAGAGGTGGATGTGAAAATAAGTCATTATGTAATGTACAAAACTTACCTTTAGCACAGGCCACATTTTACATATTAGTTTTGCACTTTTCCACTGACACAAGGAACCGTGAACAAATATTTTCCCATTACAAATAAACCAGCCGAACCCTAGCTGCTGGACGGCAGGGCTGAAAACAGGCTGTAGCCGGGCCAACTGCATCCCTGCTTTCTGATTGGTCGAAATGTTTTATCACAACATGGAAAGAGGCCACTGTTTATTTACTGTCTGCACCTAAAACGACGACAGAGACACAAACTAACAGCTGGGAAGTGATGAAGTTCCAGCTCGACTGTCTGTCTGGGCTGAACATAAATTTCAGTGGGAGTTTCTACGACTAACAAATGTATCTTTAACTCTGAGAGAAACGATCAACGCTCAAACAAGACTAGAAATAATAAAGGAGCACAATAACAAAAGCACAGTACAGTTTAGAACCTGATACAACGTCAGTACCAGCACAGTACAGTTTAGATACAGAACGGTTCCTTATAACTGTGGAAAAGTGTTTTTGTTAACAGATTTATGCCCCTGTCTCTGCTTACCAGTGCTACTCCGTCGCCCAGCGCTCCGATCCGCCCGTGTCCTCCTCTCATCAGCCCCGAGGACTGCCAGAACCTGTACAGCACGAGCGGAATCCTATCCTACATCCAGTGCTCCACGCGCAGAGCTTACGAGCAGGTCCTGGCCGTGCTGGATGACCGTTACCACAGGTGAGCCTCTTCTATGCTGGACACTTTTCACAATGCAGCTGGTGGCCTAGTGATTAGAGAGTTGCCCCTGTGATCAGAATGTTGTGGGTTTGAATCCCAGGACTGCCAGTGGCACCCTTGAGTGAGGTACCATACCCACACACTGCTCCCCGGCCGCTGCCTGTTGCTTCTCTTGAATGGATTACATGCAGAGAAGAATTTCATGCTGTTCACAAGGTGCAGTGGACACAAATGGACACTTTACAGTTACACAATGACATCAATGAATAAAATCTCAAGGCATAGTTAGATTAGTATGAAACAGAACCCAGCTAGCTTTCGATCACTGCAGTCATTCTGAATGAAGCATTATAAGAACTGTACGAGCTGAGAATGAGAATTTAGAATCAGAAAACTCCTTTGATCCCGCAGGAAAATGCTTATTGTACGACTGCACAGAGACAAGACAAGAACGTATATAAAGTCTAAATAAATCCAATAAAAACTCTGCAGAAATACTCAGTATGACAAACATTAAACTGTATACATAAATGCTGGTGTATAAAATATATATGTATAAGTAACGTAAACAATTTACTAGCAACACTAATAGCGGTTAGGGGCCTGTTATTGCTGTAATAGCGATCAGTAGTAGATCCAGTAATATTGATACAAGTAGTGATATTTCACAAAGTGAGATTATTACACACAATCATTTGACATTGGCCATAAGGACATGCTGAAAATAACAACGATAATGATTTAAACCCAATAAGATACTGCACAACAAAGTAACGAGATTATTGCTCAGGTTGTTGTGTGGGTGTCTGACAGGGGGAGGCGCAATAGAGTCTGAAAATGGTAGAAGAGAGAATTTTCTGCATTCCTCATTTCACACTTTATTCAAGCAGAGTTCAAGCAAAAATAATTCCCAAACTATATTTTGTTTCTGAAAAACCATCCCATGACCGCCCTCAGCTTGCTTCAACACAAGCACAGTTCCTCTGGAAGGATTTTGAATTGGTATCAGGTGTGTTGGAGTGAAATATGCGGGATAGGACTTCTCCAGGAGCAGGAGGTGAACTGTGATTCTGAGATGGTAGGAGAGGCAGAGATGAAGCGGAGAGGATGGGTTGGCCCTGGAGCGCAGCGTGGGCTGGGAGCCGAATAAAGGGACTGTGTGGCGGGCAGCCTGGAAGCTGTTTGGGTGGTGTGCGTGTGTTTCGCTGATGGAGATGTTGCACATTCAGCATGTTAAGCAAAACTGATGGGTGGGTAAAGTGATAGTCTGCTGAAAAATCAAGTTTGAGTAAATTTGAAGCTGCAAAACTGTTTTACTTATATTTTATAATACATATATATATATATAATTGGTATTTATTTGGCCCATTAAATTAACATCAAATAGTGCATTTTCTCTCTCGCGCTCATTCATAAACATACATACACACTAAACTCGGTAAAACTCACAATAAACTGACTATTTTTATAGTATAAACCCTAAATGTCCTCCCAAAATAGTTTAATTTCATTTTAAACTCCACTTAATACATCACCCTTAAAGTAAATGTAAAGGTAACACCGTATCTGTGTTGGGGGTGGAGGTAGCTCAGTGGGTAAGATATACATTTACATTTACATTTACGGCATTTAGCTGACGCTCTTATCCAGAGCGACGTACATCAGTGCTTAAGAATTC